>JAVQJG010176580.1:0-13710 GCA_036024015.1 Craterocephalus amniculus
CCCCCCCCCCGACAACGACAGCTGGATTCTGACTTTCTCTGGGTCGAGCCACCGTCACAGGAGCACGACTCGGCTTTTGTGACATCATAAATATGGAAGCCCAGGAGGGGAGATTCAGGGTTGAGGGTTGAGTCATGCTACTGGGAGGTGAAACAAGGTTGGTTCAACCCCTGACACAACCAGAGCAGGTCTGCTGGAATGCGCAGTCATCAGAGGGAAAACACGTGCGCTACTAGCATGTATTGAAAACATCTTGAGTCTGTTGCATATTTCAAATTGTTCAACATCAAAAAAGCTTCCTGTTGTTTTTTTTTTATTAATCCAGCTTGTTCCAGTTTTTATTCATGAGAATTTTACTGATGGGAGTGTCATTGCGGAGCTGCAGTGATCAAATGTGATTTTAAAAAGCTGGTCTATGAAGAAACGTAACATAAAAGACTGATGTATGTGATTGTTTTCTCAGCACAGTTCATTTTTTGGCTTCATTTAGCACTTTGTGTACATGATATACCCTGAAATTCCAGTAGAGATCAGCTACATCTAAATAAGTACTTGTTTTCCTAAGAGCTTTTGGATCTGGTTCAGACAGTTGATAAATCTTCTGTGTCCTCAGATAGATATTGTGTAACAGTTAAAGGAAGCTCTGAGTATTTTTGCCTAGACACACATTCCAATAAGTCCAATTTTCAACACTGCAGGGTTTTTATCCACCAATATAAGCTATTAAAGTAAGGTTAAAGTATCTGTACACTGCTCCCTCCTTTTACACTTTAAATTGAATGAATTGAGTGTAATGTGAGACAAGAGACACATAAAACACGGAGCTGGCAACCTCCCAGCAGCCCTGGGCAGAAAGGCAGTCTCAGTTGGCTTAACACTTTACTATCTGTTCAGTGGACCATTGCCATTTATGTCTATTCAAGTCAGATATGCAAACAAACTCTGGCTATTAAGAGAATTCTGAGGCAGTTCTGGTCATGCTTGAAACAGGAGCTGTTTTGTAGCTTTATCAAAATCTGTGAGGGCTGGCAAGGACTTGGGAAAATGTTATTATAAAAAATAATAGCAATATCACCGGTAATTATTTTAAATACACTCAAGGGGCATGGTTGGAGAAAATAGTGGAAGGAGGGGGAAGAGTGAATATGAAAAACAAAAAATAGAAGTGTAGCTCCTACATATAAATCAGCGATTGATTTCTCTGGTGAAAAAAATTGAGGCTATTTGAATGAAAATCTTTTGTAAAGTAGCAAAAAATGATAATGAACCAATCAACCGAATTTGGATGATTAATAGAATGGACAAGCTCAGAAAACTGGAGTAGAAAATCATGGAAGAATGCAGACAGAGACTGTGGACGTGTTTCCTGATTGACAGCTCTCACCAGCACAAATTATCCACACCTACTGGGTAAGACGACCCAAATTTGTTTTCATTCAATCAAACAGCTAAAGTGTGAAAAATTAATATATGTAGTGAAGATACAAACTTCTTTTACTGAGTCAAGACTTCTTTGAATAAAGGTTTTACTTATCATCTCCATTTCACAATGTTTTAACAAAAGTTTTTAACCATACTTGATTGGCTGTTGGATCGATTTGATTTGAATCAGGTGTGTTGGAGCAGGGATACGTAGAAAGCCTGCAAAAATGGCCTGCACCCTTTTATGCTTTAATTTTGGCAGCCTTAATGAAAATCCTAATTTATTTGATAAATTTAATTTATATTCTTTTTTACAATGATGTGGTGGCCCCCTGAAATGATCTTGGACCCCCGAGGGGGTGGTAACCTCAAGTTTGAGAAAGACTGATCTAACTCATGGCCTATTGCAACTGAGTTTTTAAAAATATAAATTTTCAGCAATTCTTTCAATAACTAGTAAAAATGTTTTTTGAAAATCATCATGATCTTTCACCAATTTGTGTGTACTTTTTTTAGAGAAGTTGCTGCTCATAGAATTTTTAGAAGTTAACAAATACATATCCAATATCTAAACTAAGCACTGAAGTTTAGCACATATCTGTTACTTACTGGCGTGTATATGAGTTTCCTTGCTTCCTGTGCATGATGTAGACACTAGAGACGTCTAGTAGAGTCTGAGACTTGAAACTGGAGGCTATAAAGGGACAGTGGTTCTGTTTCTGCATAGGGACAGCGAATAAGTCCTTATTTCCGCATCCTCTTATGGTGACAGAGAGGCTGTTTCTGCCCTTTGCCAAAACCCTTGAGCACAATAGAGAGGCAGCCAGGCTTATCAGCCCCAGCAGTTTTTATTTCCCATAACAGTTCCCTCGCAGTACTCCTGCAAAGGAAACTCTATAGCCTGCATAAGTGCTTAAACATCAACATGCAATGTAGCATTCAGCACTCAGACCATATCCACTTTATAAATAAAAGTTGAAACGGAAAGAGTGAAGTTGGTACCACACCAGCAAGTGTTTGATTGTGAAGCATGCGGTTGTGCAGTCTGCACTGAAGAGCTTAAATCCTCTCCATCCCCTGAAGGCCCTGTGCTCTGCCTGGTGCCAGCCTGTCTTCAGGGATAACTCCATGCTGACAGCCCTCTGAGGATGACGTCTTAACTTTGATGTCAGGAGAGAAACTGACCTGCCTTTCCCGCAGACGTTATATTAATACAGACACACGCTGGAAGAGTGGCTGAAACTCATGTCTGCACGTCTGATTTTCTCCTTGATATTTGTGCTCACACATATCCACGAGCAAACACACATTGTAGTACTTAGCACCGCGTAGGGTTGGTGCACAGGGGGGCACTGGGGGTAAGTGCTAATTCTTATGAACTGTGCACAAAGGGAATATAAAAGAACACAGAAAAAAATTGCTAATTTCCTAGTGGAAAAAGAGGGGCAATGCTCAGAGGGCCTGGGTGTAAAGTGGTTTTGGACAGTCTGCCACTCGCCTCATTTGGTTCTAATTTGGTTTAATATTACCCACTTTTTCTTTTTCAGTCTCTCCTCAGATTTTTCTACTTTATTCTATGGCTGAGGGCCTTCAGTTCAAACAAAAACGACAAATTAGAAGCTAATAAATGCCAGTCATTTTGCTTTTTTTGAATTTCTAATCAGGACACATTAAAGATCGGTTAAAGATCGCTGCAGAACGGTCTGACTGCCGGTGCTGGGATGTCTGACACGTTGTTTCTGTTTTGTGGCTGCTTAGGAATGTATTGAACATCAAAAAGCTGATGCAATGATCAGATGCAAGCTGATTGTATACAACCCAGTATGAAGAACCTAAAGACAATAAATAACCTAACAGATCATTGCATCACTGAAAATATACAACATTTCTCCTTCGGCATTCTTTGAGTACTGTAGGCCTGTTATTTCATAGCAGCCTGATTGCAGATATTTGAGCTGACTGGAGTCATTTTGAATAATCATCATAATCATCTCAATTCACTTGTATGTAAACATTGAAATGAAAATGAACAGAAATTTCCATCACTGCTTCCATGTCATTTTTCCATTGTTTCTGCCCACTTCGGCTGCTACGCTTTAAACGGCTCCAATAATTAATCTAGTGGTGTGTATTTTCTAATGTGCTGCCATCTAGTGACAATAATGTCAAGACTTTGGTTGCAAAGGCAAAAACTGTGCTGATTTTGGATTTAAACCAAAAGCAGCTACATGACATGAAAGTTTAAATGTACCTACTGTAATGGTGGGCAAGACTTAGGAGGAAAAAATGATATATTTATTTTCAATTAGTTGCAACACAGCGGTGTAATTAACTTTCACAAAAAGGTCAAGTAATTAGAGCTATTTGCATTTGTAAGCCAGCATGTGTTTTTAATTAAACTGTTTGCTAAGATTTTACGGCCATGCTTTTACTCCTGAGGTTATGTGAAACACTGTTTATCCTCGCTGTTTCAACTTTGTAGATCAACTCCTTATCCTGCAAAATGCATTTGTTGAGGCTCGGCTTCTGGCGAGATGAGTGACCACATATCCCAGTCCACATGAGGGAGCAGAATTTCTACAAACCTCCCTGTTTTGGATCAGCCCAGTCCCAATTTTTTTTTCTTTCACACTTGACATTCACAGGCACACACAGCCACACACACTCGCATATTGAGACACATTACCCTCCATACATGCAAAATGTACCACACAGATAAGTTCATGTGACATTACTTATTTATAAAGGGTATATGCACACTTATAGTAGCGTAAATAAATTGTATCATACATGTATGTATGTATATGTATATTTATATATGTATATATATATATATATATATATATATACACACACACAAACACACATGCATTAAGTTTGTGTTCTTGACTCTGGATGCTGTGGGCTGCACTCAGGGAGATTTATGAGGCTGGCTCCCTCTTGTCCTGTGTCTCTGACTCGATACTCTGGTTTCCACTCTAAACCTCAACTCAGCACACAGACACACAGAGATGGTGGTGGGGATGGAGGGCAGCGGGAGGGAGCAAAGGGAGGCAGACAGAGAGAAGGAGAGAGAAGTATGGGTGTGCGGTGGGGTGACGGGAGATGTCAGAAAGACTGAAGTAGGTAAGAAGAGAAGGAGGGAGTGAGGAAAAGTGGAGCGGAGGGGGGGATGTGTGTGACAGGCTGAGGCTGAAACGGATGAAAAGATGGATTGAAAAGATGATGGAAATAGTCAGGGAGAAAGATTGATGAAGATCTCTGAAACTGGACTGAAGACTTGGAGGGGAGGGAAATATCTGGTTAATGTGGTGTTCCTGTGTGTGTGTGTGTGTGCGTGCGTGCGTGTGCGTGTGTGTGTGTGTGTGTAGAAACGTGTTAGAGGCACATCATGTTTTGCTAATAAGCTGACAAAAGGCAAGCAACGCTGATGGAAGTACACCTTCCTACTTACCTCCTGTCTACATGGCTTCCTGTGCATGTTTGTCTTGAAAAATGGTTGAAAGATTAATAATGAAAACAGACAATAGTACAGACATCCAGGACTGCATCCATATAGATTAAAATCACGTAGAAGCCATCAAATATTTGTTCATATATTATAAACAAGTTGTAGTGGATCTGAGGGGTTATTATTAATGTCATTTGGGATTTTTTCAACTTTTCATTTTCTTATTTCTCCATCGTACTCAGTCTGCCTACAATTGGCCCATGGTGAGCATGAGCAACCCGTGATGGCAGTATCTGTCTGTTTTGTGATATTTACCTTGTAATGACTCTTTGATTTCTTCGATGTTGTGACCCTTTCCACTCTCCCTATCCTTCATTCATCCACTGCAGAGCGCACATGTGTCCGAGTATATATGTTATCATTTGTGTAAAAGCATCTATCGCCGTTAAAAGAATAGTTTTCCCACTCACCCAATTGACCACCTCCCTCTGTCCCTACCACAGATTAATAGCCGTGGGACTTTAAACATGGCGCCCGGACGGCGTGTGACTGAGAGAATGAGCCAACTGGTGGCTTCAGTTGCCAGGGGTCGCCCCCCCCCCCTCTGGTCTCCCTGGCTGGGTGGGTGGCATATGGTGGCCCAGGCAGGGACCCCATTGGTGTGACACGGATACACACACATACTCAGAGAGACACACAAGGCCTGGAGCCACCCAGGCTGGACCCACGATCACCGTGGGAGACATAGTGTCACCAAGCCTCCGACAGAGGAGGGAGGGGTTGTGTGTATGTTTGTGTGTGGGTGATCCCACCTTGGAAGCACCACCCCCTCCTGAGAACGGCGGCCGCTGCTCGCCATCTCATCCCCATGGTGACTCCACTGTTGTCTCTGCTCATCAAAATTAGCGAGATTTACCTCTGCGTGCACACACAACGCATGCACACACACACAGCCGACAGGTGGCAGGCCTTGCTCAGCACAGCAGGCCGGTTTCAAAGGTTAAACATACTGGGCACTCTTCCTCTGCCGTTTTCCCAAGGGAGAGCAGGAGAAAGTGAGAAAAAGAGAATAAGAGGACAAGATAAACGTGAATGGCAGCACAGGCGTGTTCATGCAGGAGCAGCCAGCGTGGTGTTGCGTTTGCTCGGCACAAAGATAGGAAGTGTGCAGGTATTAGCTAGTTAACTGTACTGTAGGAGCAAGTCTGCTGCCCAGTCAGCAGCACTGACTTTAGATTAGCAAAGTCATCACAGATTTTTGTCTTGTCTGTAAAAAGGCCACAACAGTCGTATTCAGCCCATTGTTGAAGCAAACAACAACTATCTTATCAGCTGCGTCAGCTTATCAAAAAGAGGAAGTTCAGGCCACAGCGGATAACTAAAACTGAATCAGTCAACTGTGGGAAAACGTTGGAAAACATTGGAAACTCACCCCAGACAGGCTATAACTATGCATTCAATTTATGTATTTATTATATATAAAGATGATATAAATGTCGGTGTCAACAATGGAATCCGTAGTTCTATTCTGTCTGGTGTGTGTTTTACTGTCTACTTCAGACAGACTAATATATTGGGGCTTGTGATGATAATCATATGAAATACCACCACACTGTTCATCTTGAGGCAATTACAAGTTAATGTTTGTTTAGCTGATTTGTAGCTGACAGGTAACAGGTGGAAACTGAGAGGCATTTAGCAACGCAGCCCTTATAAAGCAATGGTTCTACAGGTGGAGGCTACAGACTAATTCCGCAGTTTCATCCTTTCTACTGGATTTTTGCCCAGTGCCCTCACCACTAGAGGTAACACGAGGTGGTGGTGTCTGTAACCCACAGAAGTTGCTCGGGTAGTACGGCTCATCCATGATGGCACATAAATGCTTGCTGTGGCAGGGTTAGCATGGAGGAGATACCAGAAGGGACTCTGCCGACCAACAAAGTGAACTCCAGCACACCACTAATGTTCGTCTTTCTGCTTAAACTGTTAGAAAAAGACTTCATGAAAGTCGTATGAGGGCCGGACAGCCACAGTTCAGGCCTGGGCTCACAGTCCAGCGCCATCCAGCCCAACTGGCATTTGCCAGAGAACACCAAGACCGGTATTTGCTGAGAGCAGGTTCACATTGAGGACGTGTGACAGACATGAGAGAATCTGGAGATGCCGCAGATAGCATTCTCCTGCCTGCGACATCCTCCAGCATGACTGGTTTGGCAGTGGGTCAGTGATGGTCTCTGGAGGCGTATCCTTGGAGGATCACACAGACCTCCATGTGTTAGCCTGACTGTTATTAGCTAGATTAGATCCTCAGACCCACTGTCAGACCTTAAGCTGCTGCAGTGGGACCTGGGTACCTTCTGATGCACAACAATGCTGGGCTTCCTGCGGCTGGCCAGGATTTTTTGGGGGTTTGGAAACTTTCTAGCTTCTGTGTGAAGACCGACAACATCTGAGCTCAAACACTAAAGATTTTAGCCACACCCAATCTTAAAAAAAAACCTCCTGCTTTTGTTAAACACAGATTTAGATTTTAATTGCCTTTTTGAGAGTGACTGATGAGTGTAACAAGAAGCCTTGGCCTACTTGGCCAGTCTTGGCTGGCTACATCAAGGGGCCTTTAAACCCCCCACAGGGGCTAAAGAAGATGACAATAGCTGATGGATTTCTGTATTTGCTTCACACGTGCCTGACGTAAGAGTAAAAGCAAAGACCAAGGCATTGTTGTGGTTATGTTTTGCCTTAACGCCAAAGGAAAAGGGGGGAACTCAATATTCCAAATACTCAAAGGTGCTATTGCCTTTCATCTAAAACTAATAAGTCAAGAATGAGAACACGAAAGTTATTTGGAACATGAATCTCTCTTGAATGTATGAGTTGCACATCAGGGAGCAGTTTACTATTTTTTACACATCTACCTGATTAATCCATCCATGTTGGATGGTTCAATGTTGAATCTGCAGATCAGCAGGCACACCAACAGCAATGCACACACCAAAAACAGCCCTCAGGAAAATATCAGAAACAGTTAGTCAAAGGGGCCACTACTGTTCGCTATTAAATCACAAGTTTTAATACGTAAGCATTTCTGTATTCATCTTCTGTTGCATGCACGGGAAGCTGCAGGTCACAGTGCTGGTGTGGCCTCACTGCCTATAAACTGATAAGGAGCCAAGAAGACTCTAGCAATACTGCCCCCCCCCCTCCCACTCCCTCCCCGCCATCAGCCCCCTTTCTCTCTCAGCCTCTCCCTCTTTGCATCCAGCAGCCCGGCTGCTTCCAGCCTGTCTGGTGCCAAGACTCAGATTTCAGAATTTCCTTCTACAAGCCACATTTAGAGCAGCTAGCGTACTCTGTGCATGTGTGCGTGTGCTTGCATGTGTGCACGTGTATGCGTGTGTGTGTGTTTGAGTGAGTGAATATGTGCAACTTTCTGCTCTCAGTGAGCGCGGTCCTGGTGCCACTCTTTGCCTTCCCCGCAGCTCTTTCCACTCATCCTCCATTCCTCGGTTTATCTTGTGGAGCCTCATTAATGCACACCGCAGATGTAACGCATGTTTACTAATTGAAGTTACTGTGTAATAAAAATTATGAGCCACACGTTCACGTACAGCTGAGATTTATGTGTTCTTACAGCATTGGACTAGTTGCAGTGATGTTTGGAAGCATAGGGGTCATTGTGAAACACCAGTATTTGATAATAAGTGATGGAGTTTAAAGTGGAGGTAAAGCAGAGAAATAAGAAGAAGGGGATAGAGGCTGGTTTGATGGGAGAGAGGGGTGTTAAGAAAGAAAGAAAAGCAAAAACTGATTTTTTCTGTTATGCAAGGTTTCCTACAATGGAAAATCGTCTGCATATTTTTATAGGTAATATGGTTTTATCTATTTGCAGTGCTGACTTTCTACATTAATGCAACTTAGTTTCATCTTCCTCCATCAAAAGATCTTTGTCCTGTAATTCCTGAAGGCAGGCTTTTCAGGCCCCCTGCGTATGCACATAACTACACCAGCATTTAGAGCCATTCTGTACATTACAGACTATTTTCTGTGTTTATAGTTAAGTGTGACATTATCTTTGCTTAGAACAACACAAACCACCAACTGAGAAACATTTTGTCTTCTTCTGTAGTCTCACTTCTTTCCTATAAATACCTGGTTAGGCTGAAATGAATCACCAAAACAGAGGTCATACGTATTTAAGTATATTACTGCCATTTAAATCACATGTCTGTTCCTTTTTGGGAATAGTTACTCTGGTTCTGTGGACAACTGCTAGATGGATTCCTTTGCAATTATTAGCCATTTCAAAAACTGAAATGAATCAGATCTTTGTTTAGTTTTTTTTCTTTTGGTTTTTGTCAAATACTTTTTATATTTTCTCAGACATGCCCTATTCCATAACTGTTAGTCGCTGTTGTCATGCGTACTTGTGGCTGCCTTACAGCTTGAGCAGAAAATCCCACAAATTGTGCACTTTATGCAAAGCTGGAGCCTACAATTATTTAAAATATGCTTCAATCATAGGTTTTCCCATCGTGACTTTTAGTCAGTACTGTCTAGACTGTCTCTGCGTGTTTTTGTTTACATCTGAGTCACTGACGCGGAGGCCCAAACTGTTTTTTTCGCAAAAAGCTGATAAAACTAATAAAGCAGATGTGTGTTGATTGTTTGCGGGTGCATTTGATGTGGGACTGATCAAGGGCCAAGAATGGAACCCAGCTCTTGGAAGAGACTTTTTGGTTTCCCAGAAAAGCTACTTCCTGCTTCTCAAGCCTGGTAAAACTGTAGGAAATTGTGTGCAACAGACACCACGTGCGAGTGAGCTAATGTTTGTTCACTTGTGCATCAGCTTGATTTTTTCCATCTCTTGTTCTTTCTTTACACCATTGAAACAACAATGGTCTTCAGCTAAAAACAGCTTCTCTTAACAGCTGGTGAAGTGTTGCAAAGATAAATGTTATCCCTCTTAAAAGAGAATATAATGATAGATTGAAATCCAGCTCTCGGTTCTAATATTGTTACTTCATCGTTTTGGTGAATCTGTTTTTTTATGCCTCCACAAAAATCTCAGTATGTTTATTCTTTCGCCTGAGATATGGATGCTTGCACATTCCTGTTCAATCTTAGCTGAAGACATATTTTATTTTGTGGTTTGTGGAGAAAATTGATCATCATGAGTTGATTTTGCGTAGCTTTTTTTCAATATTTATCACAGAAGATGTTCATTATAGCTTTAATCTTTCTTGGTGGTCGGGTGTGTCATTGGCAAATGACATGCCTGTCTCAAGTGTGGCACACAGCATCGCTTTGAAAGAGCAGACATACACACGCTATGCTACACAGAGCCTAATGTCGTCAGAGAGTGATGGGGCACCATCCTGCCGACAGAAAAAAAAAGTCGTCTGTTCCATCTCAGGCAAATAACAATAAGCCTAGGGCCGCATTCCAATGAGCTTTCTCTTTGAAACGGGATACCGGCACACGCATTACAAATATATCTCTTGTTTTATCTCCCGGGCCAGGCCCATGGAAAAATTATTCCAAATACCTGCCGCGCTTTATCTGGAACCCTGGAATAGGTTAGGCCCAGCCGGGAACACGAGGATGTCTAAAATAGGGCCTCTATTACGGGATGGAGTGGAGATGGATGGGACAGAGCGGGAAGGGATGGGGATCGGGGGTATTTTAGGTGTATCGGCGCTGTGCAAAAGTCCTTGTTGCGGGGGCTTGGAGCTGCTTTAAAGTCTACAATGTGGGCCGCCGTCAGCTGTTGCACAAAATGCATGTGATGGGGGAGGGTTTGAGTGCGTATGCATTCTCATGTGGGCTTAAACCTCCATTGCAGAGCGGGAGTATAAATAACATTTTTCCTACAGATGTTCTTGACAAATCTGCTCGTGGCATGAAGCATGATGGTCCAAACTAATTCTTTATTTACTCACTTCAGCATCTGCCTGCACATGTTAAAAACTTCGGTTGTTTAAGAAGCATGTGTAGGGGCAAATACTAAAACTCCCGTTCAAATCAAATATGTGGATGATCCTCCAAGGGGGCTGGGGTATCAGAATGATTTCTTATTGACAAAGAATTTACTTTTTAAATGATGATTCAGTGCTGGATGTAATAGGGAACAAGATTAGTGAAAAATAGAAGGAGAGTGCAAGAAACAATTGGAAAGATGTGAGACAGGGAGGAGATAAAGTTTAAGAGTGACGGACAAGGAACAAGTGGACGGAGGGGAGGAGAAATTAGAAAGAGGCATGATTAGAGGAAAAACAAGTGGCAAAGATATCAGGAGCGGTGGGACAAACTACAGTGGGAGCTGTTGAAAATGGCTCCTTTGAGGAATTCATTTATCTCTCCTGCTTGTCTTTGGTGAGACCCGACACGGAGTCCGTCAGCATCGCCTGCAGAGTCCCGCTGACAGTTCCTTCAGCAGTTGAGTGTGTGAGCACCACGGGCCAGACTCATCTAAGAGATTCATGTCATCTGCATAGTTCCCATAGCAAAATGGAGAGGTGCAGTATAATCGAAGTACCAGCGATGCCAAGAAACAAGAGGTTATAATCAGCATTTCTTTTCGGGAATAAGGATGAGACGCCAAAATTGTTATAAGAATGGAATTATGACTCTTACAGTGTGCTGCTTGTGAAACTGATGGTGGTCATCAGATTAGATCTATTTGGATTTAAGCCTTTTTCCCATGAGTACTGAGACATTACAGAATGTGCTTCAGATTGTTTGCTTATCTTAGATATGAAAATGAAATAGGAACTTAGGAAAAAGGACTATATATCATCAGATTTTCTTAAGATGTCTGTGAAGAGTCTGTGTTTTGCAGCTTCTTTGAAGCAGCACCGACAGCAATGGCCGTCGCCTGCTCCAAACATGGATATGAAATGCAAATCTTGCCTGTGTGGATTTTGTTTTTGTTTTTTTGCATAAAAATCTTACAAAAAGAATAAAGAACAAAACTTTAAATCAGCTGTTGACCCTTCTGCATATGTACAGAGGTCATAGGTAGACATTGCCTTGTTTTATGGGACCCAAAAGGCCTCTTCGCCACAATATATGGGATTAGATTCTTTTTTTCTCCCTTTCTTCCTGTCATGCATCACTCATGTTTCTTAGTCATCTGTCCTCTAGGGCTGACTCCGCCAAGATGACGCAGCCCATGAGAGGGGACCAGGCCCACCAGCCAACTTCAGCCCGCAAGTCAGCCGGCCTGTCCTCGCCAAGCGCAGCTCGACGGTTATACCGCAATTTGTCTGGAAAGTTCCGCGTGGGCACCAACCCCCCTGTTCTGGAGGACAGTGTGGTGTCAGGACGGGGAGGAGACAAGGAGAGGCTGCGTAAAACCACCATAGTAAGTCAGAGAGAGAGAGAGAATAAAAGTCATAAGCACGGGAACATCGGAGTCTAAAGATAGTCAGAAAGCACAAATGCAGCAGAGTTGATTAGAAAAGCTCATGCAGTGAATGTAGACACAGGTACCGTAGAGCAAAAATTAAAACCAGAAAGAAACCTTGCGGTTCTGTGTAAAGATTGATAGTTGTTCATGTTTCAGATTCTCTCTGAAGTATTAGTTAGGCTGCGGTGTCTTAAAATATCAAGCTTTGGCTGTATTCATCTATAACTCTGTGAACTTACCCCGTTTCTCAGTTCCAGAGTAATGAAGCTTTGTTTGAGGCAGTGGAGCACCAAGAGTTGGACTTGGTCCAGCTGCTTCTGTCCCAGTACAGTCTGGAGGAGCTAGATCTCAACACTCCAAACAGTGAAGGCCTCCTGCCTCTTGATATCGCCATCATGACCAACAACGTCCCCATGGCCAAGCTTCTGCTGCGAGCTGGTGCCAAGGAGAGCCCCCACTGTGAGTGAGACCTTTTCAAAACGCATGTGAATAGTGATGGACCAAATAAAAAGTACAGTTTCCATGTAAATGTTGCTATCCATTGTTTCCCTTGCTTAGTTCATACTATAGCACAGGTTAGAAATTATCCCAGACAGGGTTTGTCTGGGTTCAAGCAGCAGTTTTCAGGCTAAAATAAGAAGCCAATTTGAACAGCAGTTCATGGAAGCTTCAGTCTGGCTTCAAAAGCAAGTCAATCCCATTTACCTTTACAGTGTGTAATGATGTGCTGCTTTGCAGCAAAAGTAAAAATGTTTACAGCCTGGTACAATTGTTTTTTGGTCTTTATAGCTTATTTCCCATCCTCTCTATGACTATATGTGGAATGTTTAATCACATACCTGTGGGAATTAACCAAATACTAGAAGTTGGTTATTAATTAAAGGATTTGAGTGCCAGGTTAGGGCTTTGGCCACTTTCAAATGGCATCTCCTATTGCCATGTTAGTATAGTGTAGTCAAAAGAAAGCACACCTTTGGGTACAGGCTTTGTTTATCAGGACATAAAAAATCATTTGGTCTAAGCCAGGTCTTAAAATACTTGAAACACAAGCTCATTAGTTATTTATTCAACAAAAGCAAAGCCGAAATGCAGAGTCAGTAACAATAACTTTAAGTATGAAAAAAAATCTAACTTTCAGTCATGGGTGATTTTTTATCCACTCTTCTTTACAATGTCTCTTCATTGACATGCGCACGGCAGTCCAGTCTGGACGCAGGTTTGGACTTAGACTGGGCCATTGCAACAACTTCATTTTTTCTATTATTTACCATTTTTTGAATTTGTTGGTGTACTTCTAACACAGTTCAAACCAAAGTTTAGCCATCAAGCAGATGGTCTAACATTTACTCTTGGTCTTTGAGTTGACGTGAATTAATTGCACGATAGCAATTAATTAACGTCAACTCAAAGACCCAGAGAATTCTATGTC
>JAVQJG010176591.1:0-24693 GCA_036024015.1 Craterocephalus amniculus
CCCCCCCCCCCCCCCCCCCCCCCCCCCCCCCCCCCCCCCCCGGCGGGCACACGGACCACCCCTAAAATCTGATGAGCCCCTCAGGTGCCACCCCAAAAAAGTTTGAACTCTATTAAACAGTGTAAACAGGAGGCGCAGCCGAATACAGCATCTAAAGCAACACTAAAGCTGATTTCCGAATGATGCTGTTTTATTTCTATGTGAAACTTGCTGCCCTGAACCTGAAATTCCTGCTGTGAATTTTAGATGGGACGACATGAATCCTAAAATGCTGCAAAAGACTTTAAAATCCAGTCAGGCGAACATATGGTTTGTGGTATCAGACTCAGGTAAACATCGAATACAGAGTATTGAAAAGCGCAGTCACTGAATCTGACAGCGACGTTTGTCATACTTACTCCCAGATAATTGAATTGTCTGCTGCAAAGCTGTCTGAGCGCAGAATTAGTCTGTCCTCATGGCGAGGTCCGCTCGGCTTGTTTGCACTCGAATACCGCAGCGAAATTTGCATAAATGAAAGTCAAGCATCGGTTAAAAAAAAAAGCAAATCAAGAGTAAAAGTTAATGAAGTGAATTACGAGCTTTTCCACTGCCCTCCTAATCAACCTCTTGAAATAGACTTTGCTACTTGTAAAAACCTTGAAACAACTCCATATGTACACTCAAAACACAGAAGGTATGTCCGAGAACATAAATCAAGAAATTCTTTTTGCCATGAAATCAACTGGACTCCCCCTCATTCAGCAGGAAGTCGTTTTCCCCTCCCAGCTGGCACGGATGTTGTGCTGCATGCAGACACAGCCAAGAAGGAGCTCCTCTAATATTGCAAAGACAAGGGGAAGAGGAATGGACCTTAGATTAGCATCACCCAATTAAGGATTTGTATCACTGATATAGCAGTGATTGCATGTTCTCCTCGATCCTGCAGCTCTAAATATGCAAATATGCTGGTTAGGCAGACGGGTCTTTCATCATTTAAGCAAAATATGGACAAGTTCCCTCTCCTGACATACTTTTAAAGACAAATCATACAGATGTAGATGACAGTGGCATTCTTCATAGCGACTTGTTTAAATTCAGCTTCATGTCAGTGTCAGCAAAGTGAGCAGTGCACATTGTTAAAGGACGTGAAGGGTGCACATGTCCACACGAGCCTGTAAGGACCTCAGCCAGAGTCAAATGTTCACTTTTTCCTCTTCGTTCTACAATAGGAGATTACTTATTTAGAAATCTAAATTGCTTTTTATATTTCCAAAGTATTTTATGATCCACCAAGAGCAGAATAAGATTAAGTCCTTAAAAAAGTATTTATTTATTTAGTTATTTATCTTATTAGAGTTTGATACAAAATTACCCAGGTCATTAGCAGACACTTAACTTTTCAGTCCAGCTTGATCTGCATTCCACCACTTCACAGCAAGGTAGTATCAAGGGACTTGGACAGACAGAGTCCGGGAGAAATCCAGCAGTCAGATTCAGGTGTGAACTGGTGGGGGGTCAACGGTCAAAGTCTAAGCCAGGGATCCTTGCTGAGAAAGAAAAAGAGTTACACGAAGACGATGATAATATTAGGAGCGGAAAAAAGAAAGAAGACAGAAAAATGGAGGAAGGTGCTCAGTGCATCATGGGACAAACATTCCACGGCCATCTAGCCAATAGCAATATAACGGTTATCCAATCCAGTTACCAAGTATCTAACTATACGATTTATTTTAAAAAAGAAAGTTTTTTTTAGTAAATTGTTATTATGATGAATAAATAAAAGAAATTACAAAAATAGACATAAAAAAACACAATAAAATAAACGAAAAAATAAATAATAATGAGTTATCTTGTAGGACCTTTTGCATGATGGCTGCTCTTGGCTAAAGAAATTTGCTCAGCCCGGCACGGCAGCCAGACCATCATTCTACAATGCTGCACCAGACAAAAAAAGAAAAAAAGTTTCTTGACTAATTTAAACTGTAAACTGTAGACTAAGTAAACTGGGTGTCTGCTTAGTTGGGTCTGATAACTGAAGGTTGCCCTCCCAGAAAAGCTTTAAAATGTGACGATAAGAATTCCATTTGTTCTTTTACTTTTACATTTATTCCATTACAAAGAATCAAGCTGCAAATAATGAACCGTGTTTTATCTTCATTAATTAGCAACACACACTTAAATCTGTTCTAGATGTCATTTCCTTTCATTTATTGTCCGTCAGGTGATTGAAATCATCCATGCGACAGCTCGAGCGGAGATGAGTCAGTGGGTTCTGGGATGTGGATTAGGTCTTCCGTCCCTTTCATTTTCTTGTTATTCTGGTAAATTCTCCAGCCTGTCTTGTATTTCTCAAAACGCCTCTGCTGGGACCTTCGCAACAAGGTGAAAATCATTACAGATCATTCACCGAATACCAATATTTCATTTTCATCCAATTACAGGCCCACTCGGAAATGTGATTTTAATTTCCTCATTCTCACTTCCTGCTGCCCCATTTAGCAGCGCACGGAGATCAGAGCAGTGTCTGCGGGGATTACCACATCATTTGTCCTCCTGTTTGTTTATGTGTCATCAGACTGCGCCCAGAAATCATTTCAGTGTATTTATAGATCTTCTTGTTATTGTTACGGAGCGTGTTAACACTGATCAGACAGGGCCAGGATGTGCTCTGTTGTTGCTCAGTAGTTAAATTTAATGTGACAAAAAAAAAAAATGATGGTACCAAATCATCAAAAACATTACACTGGACATGTTTGCAGGATGTCTGAGTGACAAAAAGGATTAATGATGAATAGAATAGGATAAATAGTAATGTTTGTCTTTCCATTTCACAATGAGCTACAGTAAAGGAGGTCGTAAGCTTAGCATGTTGGCTAGGCTTCGTTCAAAGATGCCTAAACTAGCACCTGTAAAGCTTCACCAGCTAAAACTAGTCAAATGTATACAATCAAACATTAAATTCTGCTTTTAGACATTAGAATGACATTGCTTTTGTTTTCTTAAAGATGATAAGTAATCTAAATACTCCTGAAATACAGTATTTTTCATATTTGGACATGCCAGTTCTTTCCCAGTTTCCCCGCTCTTTTTGCCAAGCTAAAACCCAGTTAGCAAAGAATGTTTGTCCCGTATCTGCACTCTAATTTGGTCCCTGACTTTTGTGTCACATTTGGCCAAGGTTACACCACGTACCCTACCTCAATGTCTACGTCTGAAATCGCTGTAATCTGGCAGTAGCCGCATGCAGACATGACAGATGCAAAACAGCAACCTGAGGAACACAAACCGCTGCTCTAGAAATGACTAAGAAGCTAACGCTAATCCCTTCTGAACACTGTTAGTCATTCTTATTTTTATCCCATACATACTTCACCAAACATGGACGTATTTGGAAGCATTGAAGCTCCTTCACTAAGTACTCCTAGACTTTGAACAGCTCTTTCCTGGCTGCTACATGGAAACGCCTGGGTTATTTTACTGATAGGAGCCTTCATACGCCAAAAAGGACAAGCAAGACGTTGCCCTTTGCTGTTACAGGGATGTAAGCCTGAAGCCTATCTATCTATCTATCTATCTATCTATCTATCTATCTATCTATCTATCTATCTATCTATCTATCTATCTATGAAAAGGGGCTTCTCAGCACTGACAGTGATGCATTTTGGGTGTTTCTGCTCTCTGCAGGGGTCTCTGTAAGCGTGTCTACCTTCAACCTGGTGGCCATCTCCCTGGAGCGCTACAGCGCCATCTGCAACCCGTTGACTTCCAGGGCGTGGCAGACCAAATCTCACGCCGCCAAGGTCATCACGGCCACCTGGGTAGCATCCTTTATCCTGATGCTGCCCTACCCCATCTCTAGCACTCTGAAGCCCTTCACCCGCCTCAACAACAGCACGGGGCACATGTGCCGCCTGGTGTGGCCAAACGACGTCATTCAGCAGTCCTGGTGCGCAAGTTCTTGATTCTTTAATGATTTTCTCAGTCTGGTGACACAGATGTCGGAGAATCTGGCATTACCCAGGCCTGTTTATTTGCTTTATTTGTCAAGACGATCATTTTAAAGATGATACCTGGAAAACAAGGCTTCACAGCCAGGTGATTGTACGCAGTGTTTATTTTAATACTCTAGAACAGGAGTGTCAAACATGTGCCAAAACCGGCCCGCCAAAGGGTCTGATCTAGCCCAAAAAATGTGAAATACTGGATTATTTTTGGTCCAGATACCTTTAATTAGATGATTGATTGTTGCAGATCCATTGTGATCTGTTAATTGTCATACTTAATACTATAAATAAATGTAAAAGAAAATTTAATACAAAATAATCTAAAATAGGTTTTATTTCAAACAAATTGTATAAGTAAAAAATGTCAAACTTAAAAATGAAATAATTCAATGTATTGCCTGTTAATATATATTTGTATAAGATTAACTAACTTCATTGTTTTGTTAATCTACACAAATGTATTAAGAACAAAGCATATTTAAATGAATTAAATTGTAAATGTTTAACTGAGACAATTTATTATGGAAATTGTTTTTTGTTTTTTTTAAAGAAAATTCAGGTTAACAAGGGGATTTGTACATTCTTACACTAAAAAAAGGAGAAAATGTGAATTTTGAGACAATTATGCTGATAACGTCTGGTCCTGCCCACTTTAGATCAAACTGCACTGTGTGTGACCCTGACCTAAAAGAGTCTGACACCCCGACCTAGAATAAATGCTTATGGTGTTTCCCATTTATTCCTCCGGAACATTATAGGTACGTGTCTCTGCTGTTCCTGCTCTTCCTGATTCCTGGCATCGTGATGATGACGGCCTACGGACTCATCTCCTTGGAGCTCTACCGCGGTATCAGATTTGAGATGTCCAGCAGGAAGTCTAGCAGCAGGGGTATGAAAACAGTTTTTGCACTATGTTTTTAAATTCAGGTCAACACAATATTGCTCAACACATATCTAAAACTTGCAATAAGATGGAACTATTTCTAGCAGCGGAGTTATACACATTTAATGCCAGGTGAAGGTAGAAATGCTCTCTCCAACTTCTGCTTCTGCTTTTCATGTTCTCGTCCCCAACAGACAGGCAGTCCAGCACTGGCAGCATCAAGCCCGGGGACAGCGACGGCTGCTACCTCCAGCCGTCAAAAAAGAAGAGCCTGACAGGGACTCCGAGCAGCGCCAGCTCCAGCGGCAACCTCCCCGTCGGTCGAGTGTGCGGCAACAGCTCCACATCCAACCTGATGGCCAAGAAGCGCGTGATCCGCATGCTCCTGGTCATCGTCTTCCTCTTCTTCCTCTGCTGGACTCCCATCTTCGTGGTGAACGCTTGGCAGGCGTTTGACCGGCGCTCTGCCTACCGCCTCACCGGCGCCCCCATCTCCTTCATCCACCTGTTGTCTTACACGTCGGCGTGCGTCAACCCCATCATTTACTGCTTCATGAACAAGCGCTTCCGCCAGGGCATGCTATCCACTTTCACTTGCTGCAGCTGCTTCGGGAGGATCAGCAGGCAGAGCAGCAGCTTAGGGAGGTCAGCTGGAAGCAGAATCTCGAGAGGGGAACTGGAAAGATCGAGATCAGGGCCAAAAACCCAAGAGCAGAACGGTCATACGCCTCCGAGTGGAGCCAGCACACGCTTCACCTACACCGGCATCCGTGCATCTGCCTGGAGTGAGCTGACGTAACATGGAGCGATATGTCTGCGTGCAGGAGCTGGCCATTGTTTAGATGCATGACGGGAATCCCACGGGGCGGTGTGCGGCCCTCGCAGTGCTTGTAGGAAGTAGTTTATAAGCAGCTATGTTGCTTTAACTGAGTTTGACCAGACTGTGGAGGGTTGCTGGTGTACTTTCTCTCTGTGTAAACCTTCCATGTGCAGACTACAAACGGATGTGCGATACCACCCAGCTGTAAGGACCAAAAGTTTGACATGAAGTTGTTCTAGAGCAGCAAACTGCTTAATATCTCGTTTTGCATTCTCCCTTTTAGAGATTCGATGGCACGCTTATTTTCTATAGGAAGTTCACACCAGTTTGAGTCTTTATAAGCCGCCCTGCTCCGTCTCTTTGGTCTCCGTTTGATAGTCTGACTCGAATCTTTAGAAGTTTCGAGCTTAATTCATGTTTTTGTAAATATTAATGAGTTTTACTGGACGCAGAAAAGCTGAGGAAAAAAAGGCCGTCCAACATGAAGGATGAAGTGAACAACTGATTAACAGTATTGCACCTTTCCCCAAGCTCATATCCATAAGTTATGATAATACTATGAAACAGCTGAACCTTTTTTTGTTTATGTATTCAATTATATTACTCCAGATGTTGTGTGATGATACAGTTTAAAGCGGGCTGTATGTACCTCCGATAGTTATGAAGGCTAACACCCTAAGTCTTGAAGGTGCGCAGACAAATGCTCACAAGACAATTGCTCACAACCTTATTGGAAAAAGAGACAATTGTTCACAACCTTATTGGAAAAAGAGACAATTGCTCACTACCTTATTGGAAAAAGAGACAATTGTTCACTACCTTATTTGAAAAAGAGACGATTGTTCACTACTTTATTGGAAAAAGAGACAATTGTTCACTACCTTATTGGAAAAAGAGACACTTTGTCACAAAACAAATTGTCACAAAACTGTGACAATTAGTTTCTCTGTTTTTAATAAGAAACAATGCACACAAGAAGTGAATTTTAACATCAAATGGAATTCTCACGATTTTACCAATATTTACTCAGAACCACATGTACACATTGTCTTTACAATACTAACGGGTAGGGGATAAGTTTATATATCTGGTAATCTGCACATGACTTCACACTACCATCAGGCTACACCTCTCCGACATTTCGGGGGGGGGGGTTATTATGTGTAGAACATGACTTGCTAAGTCAGTCGTGGATGAGTTTTAAAATACTATGCAGAGTTTCAAAAATGTATTTTTTTTCTAAAAGTATACATTTTCTTTAAAACTGAGCAATCGTCTCTTCTTCTTTTATGGTTGTGAACAAATGCATTTGTCATGGGATCATCTTCACTGCAACACATTTTCACACTCTAATACTTATATCTTAATCCAGACACATTCATATGTAAAGATAGTATACATATTTGGTTTTCAGTTAATGCTATCTGTGCTTCGCTTACTGCCAGCCGACTTTGACAACTATCCCAGTTTCCATCTTTTCATCAAGCTACTAATGGATTGAATAACTTTGGACATATCACTTATCCTTTTATATTGGTGGAGCAAACTAAAAAAAATCAGAGAAACATCATGTATGGGCTTTAAACACACAGTCAATTCTAATGTTGACACACTTCCCATCTTCCGCGGTGATGACCAGCAGGTTGGAAACTACCCGCCGTACAAACAATCCATGCCCTTGACCCTTTGTTTACATGTACATTAGCCACTTTGAAACTGCAGGGTTCTTATCAAATCCTGGGATTTTGAACACCTGCACCTTCTCTTCGGTGAATTCCCGCCATCACCCACGCGATTCCGCAGACTCTTCCTGTAAAATTAAGCAGCAATGATGTAGCAACTTGCCCCATTTTCTTTGGATCTATGTGTTTCCATGGTTTTTGATGGTTTTGATGTGTGCTGATATTTTGTGCCCATTTTAGGCACAAAACTGAATGTATAAACCCAGTCCCAGTGGTTTTACTGACTTGTAACGTAAATGTGTTGCTCTGGGAAAGGTATTTAAGTTTGTATGATCCATCAGCTCACAGTGGAGCTCATAAAGACGACGAGTGGCCGGTGTGCAACCCAGGGCAAAATAACACAGTGCTTTTATCAGCTTTCATTAAAAAGTGCATCCAAAAAAGGGATGGAGAGACTATAACACACTCCCAACCCTTCCATCCTCGCCCTGCAGCCACTGGTGGAGCAGAAAGGAATATGTTTTATGTAAGAAAAGGGACAAGTATGGGTCATTCCTTTTTGCTTTACAAGCTGCCACCACAATCCTTTGAAGTCAAAATGTACTCACTTAAGTGTCAATTAAAAAAACACACAAAGTAAGATTTTATATCACTTTTTTTTTAATTCTCATTTTTATGCCAATATTGCAAGTTTTTTTTCCATGTTTTTACTCTTTTTTTTTCTTCTTTTAATGACATACAGTTTTGAGCATGATCTGGAGCTGCAATATGTACAAAAACAACTAACATTTTATCAAAAAAAACAAAAACAAAAAACAAAACACAAAAAACCGTCCCCTTTGTTTTGACATTATTGCTAAATGTTACAAACGGCACAGGTTTCTACCATCAGCAACCCTTTGAGCACTGAGTATACTACCACAATGACACCTCTGCTTACCATTTACTAGAATAATACACAGATACAGTGAGAGAAGGTAAAGATAGTGGCAGGATGTGAAGAAGAAAAACAGAAAGGAGGGTGGGGATGAAAACAAAAAAAAAAGGTGATCGACTGTAGCCAAGCTAAGCATTAACAGAATATATGATTCTTTTCTTTTTTATTTAAAAAAAGGGTGGGTAATCTGTAAATGTACATAGAAAAACATGAGCGATGAAAGAGTGAGGATCAAATGTGTGAGAGAAATAGAAAGGTTAGCGCTCTGTAGTGCAAACAGCCAAATAGTCTTAAGGAGAAGTAAGGCTGAGTGCGACAGAGAAGAGCTCCACACTCCTTTTTTTTATTTAAAAAAAGAAAAAAAACTTGTTTAAAGCTGCCTCTCACTCTGCCCTGTTTTGTTTTAGCAGTGCATGAAAACTACATTATAAAAGACATTTGGCATATTAGAGGATACATACATTGTTCAGAGCTCATCACAACATACACAACAACAGATGCTTTTTGGAGGTGTAAAAAACAAACAAAAACATGACCAGACACGGAAGGAAAAGCAATTGTTAGTGGGATGGTGGCTTTTTTCTCTCTCGGAAATCTTTGTCGCCGGGTTAACATTAATCCAACGTGCACTTTAAGAAGGCATGTAACTTTTTTTTAGCTTATTCCCCCCTTGTCTTGTTGTATGGTACAACAATTTAGGAAAATTGGGAGAGGTACAAGTTGTACCTCTCCCGATTCCCTAAATTTGCACGTTCTGAGGAGGAGAAGGGGGGGCAGCTCCGATTGTCCAGGCGACACATTTGGGGGAAGCATGCATCGCTGCTTCTATCAACTTTAAGCAAACGTGACAAAAGCTGCTCCATTCAGACTCGCGGGGTGGGGCGGGGGGTGGGGGACATGAGGAGGAGCCAGGGGCGGTCAGCTTAACAGAGACAACATGTAAACAAAAATTCCCCAAAATATCCGACGTGGACAGGAAGGAGAAGGCGGCCGGAGAACGGGCCGCGCCAATACAGAGGCTCTGCTTAAAAACAGGCAGGTTTTTTAGAAGACGCGTAGGAAAAGATTCATGTTAAAAATCTACAGTTTGGATTTTTGTGACCTTCATCCTGCAGAGTAAAGGGTTTGGTCTGGCCTGTGGGGTGAGAGCAGGCGCCGTCGCTCAGCTTTTGATGCTACACGCTGCAGCAGCACCTTTAAGTCCTCCACTTTTTCAGGACAGAGAAGAAGCGGCCTGATTACAGGAAAAAAACAAACAAACAAACCTTACACTCCCAAGCCAATATAGGCAGCATGGGCAATAATGTACTCATTTCTTTTTTCTTTTTTAGACATAAGACAGGGGAGACTCTGTACCAATAATTTAAAAAATATCAATATTAAAATATAAAATATTTAACATTAATGACATAATAGGTGGGCAAGGATGCCGAAAAACGAGGGCATAACTTAAATCTTTCCTCTTTTTACATTAGAAGGGGCTGCGAAGCGAATCCTTTTTTATTCCTATCCCAAGGTGTAACAAAATGTTGAAATACTTCATCAAGCAGACATTCAAGTTACAGTATTGTTGTACTTTATATATTTCCCTCCCCGCAAAGTGTATACAGTTGTACTGTAAAATCACAAGTATTGCCTTTGAATGAATATTTCCCCACAGTTTGCAAACATTTGGATCCCGGTGGAAGACAGAAAAAACCCAATACTCGATTTTTTTTTCTTGGAGTTGGAACCCTTTAAAATGGAGCGAGTCTGACTCAGTTTTCCATCACAGCGTCATATGAACGACACACACAGACACACACACACACACACACACACACACACACACACACACACATGTATTTGCTGGCTGGTGAACTAGTGCTCAGGCTGACCCAAAAAGACGAAAAAGAAAAAAAGGGGAAGAGGATGAAAATGACCTGTACAATATTGCTGTAATGTTCAGAAATGCACATGTTCAATCAACAACACACATTTAGAAGGCCTTTATGCTCCCGCGGGAGACGCAGTCGCCATGAACGTGTATAAGTGCAACGAGTCAGACAGCGAGTTCACATGTATGCACGCTTGTTCTGCAGAGACGAACCACAGGGTATCAGAAAGAAAAAGCAAGGCCGAACGGAGCTCACGGCGCTCGTGATGCGTTGTACCAACAGTTTTTAAAAAGGGAGAATAAAGAAGAGGAGCTGGGGGTTTTGGACTTGTAGGCTGAGAGATCCTTCAAAAGGCTGCTTTGCGTGAAAAAAGGTGGTTTTAAGAGTCGCAGCGATGAGCTCAGGTCAGCAGAGCTCCCGTGATACTAAGCGAGGCATCGACTTGCTTTAGTGCTATGCACAGGTTCTTCCAACATGAGTAAACAGCAAATAGGAAAAAAGTACTTTTTTTTCTTCTTTTTTCTTTTTTTATGCAATTGAAGTTATCAGTAAGGCCACATCTTTTTTTTTTGTAAATGTTTTGTTTTTTTGGAAAAACCATCAGATATAAATGCCACCAGAACTAGAGCACACACTGGAAGACACCTCGCTGGGTGCAGTTTGATACAAGTTTCACATATGGTTTGATACGTTAGCGGTGAGCAACAGATAAGAGGACATTAGATATGTGACTGGTCTAACTGTGTACACAGTAAGAATATACAGTACTAAGGCTATCCTTTTAAGTCAATGTCTATGCTTATTACATGAGCCCAAAGACAGGAAATCGTTTTTGTAACCATGAAAGACTGTTTTTAAGTTTGTGTCGCGATTCTGCGAACGTTGCTACGGCTCCGTGTGAGATGCACTGATGGGTATTACTTTCCAGGAGACGTAGAGCGCAGAGAGTATTGCAGGCAAGGCAGAGGCGTTGCTTAAAGCTTTTTCTCTTTAAAGATTTCATAAAAACCAATGATAAAAAATAGGCCCTCTGAGGTTATTCCCCAATTTTAAAAGACAAACAACCAAAAAAAAACCCTTTGCTTATGCAAATAAACAACCCAGGCTTCAGATTTTCCCCTCAAAAACCAAGACACAAGAGTATCAAAACAAAAATCATCCAAAGACTGAGAAGCAGGCATTTTTGTAGTAAGGTAATTATAACAAACAGGTTGGGATTTTGGACCTCAAACGGGGGAAGGGGAAAAAAAAACTAAAAAAAGCCCAAGCTCAGAGGAAGAATAGAAACTATTTGGTAACAAAAGTGTACTATATGTTTAATACAAAAAAAGGTATGGAGAAAAATGTACCTTTACTAAAGCTTATACAAGATCCTTGGTCCATAAAAACTATGTTACCGTCACGTTTTATGTGTGTCCCTCTGCATCCTGGCGCTCCCTTCAACAACAATACATCCAGTCCCCGGAAGGTTTCTGCAGCTTAATGCAAGATAACAGAATAAAACGAATAAAAACTACAACAACAAAAAAAAGAAACATAAATGAATGTAGGGTTCGAGAAAGAAGGGCAGCGCGAAAATAGATTTTCTTTTTGGGACTTTTCCCCTCTTGTGGACACGGTGGATGTATTGTTGTTGCGGTTTCTCACAGCTGAAGGAAGGTGCTGGTGCTCTGAGCCTGCAGGAACTTCACGCTTTCCAAACACCAGGACCAGAAAGGCAGGTCCCGAAAGTAAAAACAGGAGAGGAGGAGGTGTGTGGGGGGGGTGTCAAGAAATTTTTTTCATGTCACCCCTTCAGTTGTCCCCTGCGTTTGCTCCTTCGTCCTGCTAGGATTTTTTTCTTTTTTCATTTCTTTTCATTTCAGCTTCTTTGTATCCAAAAGTAATACGCAGCACTTTAGCGTGAGTCAGTTTGGTTTATTTCCTATAGTCTTTATATACCTTATGGTATATTTGCTCTCAAGGCATACTGTAAATGAGTGGGGCCCCTCCCTTGTGTGCGTTAGGACACCACAGCGGCGGCGGCGGAGGATGAGGATGTGACTCCTCCGCTGGAGGTGCTGTTGGGGCCGTAGACGGCGGAGCCGGCCTCCTGGCTGCTGTTGCTGAGCAGGCTGGAGTTTCCGGCCCTCAGGATGGCCCCGGCGGCGCTGCAGTGAGGCCTCGGTCCTGGCTCCGGCGTGTAGGTGAAGGTCAGTGTGGTGGAGTAGATGATGCCGTCGTTCCTCACCAGCGTGACGGGCACCTGGACGGGCTGCCGCACCCAGCGCCAGCCCTCGCGGAAGGCGGAGATGTCGGGCACCACGCAGAGCATGCTCTCTGCGCACCTGCAGCACGCCGGCGGGAAAACAGACAAGTTCATCCTTTAACCTTCAACCTGAAGGTTTTATAACAGAAAGCAGTTTCTACTAGAAATACATAAAAAAACAAGCTTATTAAATCCTGCCACAACTCTCAGTTAAGGCTGGGCGAGACAAACCAATTTTCATATCGATAATTTTCTCATTTATCACAATAAACGATACATGTCTCAATATAATTTTTTTTGCTCAAGTAAACAAAGAGAAGGTTCAAATTTACCGCCTTGAGATCTACATGCACTTTTGTTTAGGATCAGAAACATAAGTGCATCAAAATATTACACTGAAATTAAAAGTTTATGTGTTAAAATAATAAAAAAAACTACTTTACGATGACCATAACAAAGATACAGTTGTGCAAAATGCTAAAAAAGAGATACTTTTAACTCAAAACAAGCTAACTCGATATAAACGATATATGTCTGAAAATCCCGATATATTGCCCTACTCTCAGATATTCAAGTCTGTTTATTCATTTTGATTGGAGCGTACACACGAGCCGAACACAGCTGCAGGGAGCTGCTAGCTTTCTTACTGCTGAACAAGACCTAAGTGTGGTAGAGTTAGAGCCGATTCTGTGAAGTAAATGTTGGAAAATCCCCTTTAAGAATTAAAATGCAAGTTCTACGAAACTGAACCAAGTCGACCACTGCAGGCATTTGGAAAAAAAAACCACTTTAAGTGCAGTTAAAAGCCAGATGCTTACATATTTGTTGATCTTACTTTGTGTTTTTGCCCCCATTTTACAAAGAGAAAACACAAACAGAGGCAGAAATAATGGGAGTGATATGTATCACATTTCTAATATCTGCATAAGTGATGTCCATTTAGCAGCAGAAGCTGTTAAATGTAACTTTACAATTTAAGGGTGATTAGATGAGCGGAGACAGGCACGCTAAACAACTGGAATGGGATAATTTAGCACCAACTACGTGACCGAAGCTGGGATACTGTAAGTGTGTGTCATGTGAGGTACTTGCAACGTTACGCATTAATAGCATTGACTGCATTAAATCTGACAAAGCATTTGGAGAGCTTTTACAGCTCAGACTTATTCATGTCTCTGTTATAGTAATCAGACATAAAGGCTATGATTTGAGTGACTAAGGTCTATAAACTCCTCTGAACACTTCAAATAAGATTTAACACTATTATTACATGTTAATGGCGGGGGGTGGAGTATTAGCCACAAGGGCTTGTTAAGTTCAAACAACAGAGCTTATTAGTAGGAGAAAAGGGACTTAAATGCTCCCTTACAGACTGTAAAAACTGTCCCACCTGTACATGGTCTCAGCCTCAACGTCTCCAAACCAAACCCGCAGATTCGGAGTGAAGTTCTGTCCTGTCAGCTCCAGCATGGCGACATCCCCTCCACCGTTTAACTGCAGGGAGGCAACCACAAGAAGCAACCTCAGTTAAAACAGATGCATGGAGCCAGCAGTGAGACAGAATTTCTGCTCAGGCTGCTGGCGGTCGCACGCCTCCTCTCCGTACCTGTAAGCTCTCTACCACAGGCACGGGGGTGACAGGCGAGTGCACAGGGCCCATGCCCTCGTAAAACGTGTATTCGGCCTTGTCTGTGCTGATGATTGTCCAGGAGGCGCCGTCGTTGATCATCTCCTTGTTTGGTTCCTTTGGGCATGGAGTGGCCTAGCAGAGGGGAAGAAACAGGAGATGTGAGCCTTCCTGACTTGTTCATTGCCAAACTGGACAAAAGCAGAGCAACACAGGAAGGACTGGACTTCACGTCTGCGAGATTTCACTGAAGCAGTCAGAAAAGCAGAAACGAGTGTAAAAATGACACTGACTTGAAACTGGATGATCCTTTCTTGGGAAAGGCACAGGTACATGCGCTCGGTGTCCTTCAGGTAGAAGGCACACTTGTGGAGCTGGGAGACTGGATCGTCGGCGTCCAGTAGCGCCGTTTGCTTGTCCACCTTTCGGATGATCTGGGAGTGAAAGGAAACGAGACGACAGGGAGACACATGGACAAGAAGATGAGAAGATAAGTGAGAGATAAAGAAAGTTGGTATAACTGCTCAGCGATTGGTTTCAAGTGTTTTTCAGCAGATGCTGTATTGAGTCAGCATCAGAAATAGTCTGTAACACCTTCCCCAAGTCTGGCCAGTCTTACCAGTCTGGGCAGGGCCATGCCGGTGACGGAGCACACCAGCTTGACTGTCTGACCGTAGTGGATGTAACCGTCTCTCACAGTGAATTCTTCTCCTTCTGACTCCTCATCATCCACTGAAAAGGAAAAAAAACCACAAAGACAATGAGAGATGTGATTAACGCAGAGGAAATACTCCAGTAGACTGAACTCTGATGTGCCCCTGAGACTTCACTGAGACTCACACAGGTGGATGTAAAAAGCGCCCCACTGCTGGGAGCTGGCGTGGAAGTTGCCGCCCTCCACGTGTAGATAGCGTGTGCTGACTGTTTGGGAGCGCAGCCGGTTGAAGAGTGCCACCTTGGTCCCTGATGCGATGCACACTGTGGATGGAGGCGAGAACAGACACCAGCGGGTTACATAAGGACCCAGAGATGGCATGTAGCACACGCTGTGATTAGAGGCGCAGAAACAGCCGGTCGGAGGCAGAGGAGGCCCGCTTCATGTCACACAGCTGCCTTAATGGATACTTATTACAGTCACAATACTGACCTCTAGTGGTGGGAAACTATAAATATAATTTTGGACTATTAAAAGGGATATTTGCATGTTGAGCTGCAAACATGTTAAATCTGAACTGAAGCTTTAACTATCAGATAAGTTTCACAGACTCCATCCCATCTATTACTGGACTTAGATGAAATTCTGCTGAACATTAATAGAGCTCAAGTATCTTTCGCTGCTTATCAGCTGTTGCAAAAACAGGAAATTTCTGGTTTATAAACTGGCAACATGACAAAACATCAGGTATGTGCTCGTAGCTTCCCCAGCAGATTATCACAAATACACTTATGCTAAGTAAGCTGCTCCCCATTTGGCAAAAATCCACCCAAACCAGTTTGAGGTCCTGTCACAGACACTGATACCCGGAAGTGAATGTTATACAAATACATTTAAAACGAAACCAATATGTTCAAAGTTAAAGTCCAAAAAGAATGAAAAATAAGTAGCCAAAATAAAGAAACATCCTCGCTCTATTGTGTGAGATAAAGTCATAGTTTCTCAGTTGGAACATAAATATTCTATGAATTTAGACTTCCCAATGATTTTACAAGGAAATCTTTGACCTAAATTAGGATAGTCAAGTTACTTTGCATGAAAACACCCCTGGAAAACAATTTTTACTTTTTTCCTGAACAGATAAGAAGCTCCATCAAGTCTCTCTGGGAGTAATTCATTGCATTCACTTCTGTGTCATTCACAACAAAGACGTTACAACAAGGACCTGTTGCCAGGATACTTTCACCTCTATCATCATATAACTACTAATTATGATCCAGAAAACTTTTAAATACTACAAAAGTCTAAGAGAATGGTGTTATTTCCAGTCTTCAGGTGAGTTTAGGGGCAGAGAACTACTCGTCCTGGTTGTGCCCAGTCTGAAGAAACTCAACCACTTCTTTATTTGCCTCCTATTAAGACTAGCCTTGTTTTTTCACAGAATGCCACACTGCCTCCCCCAAGAGCTGTTATACTGTCGATGCAGAGGTGAGGACAGCGTTCTCCACGCTTTGACCCTAACGGGTCTCTGTAACAGGGTCCATGCTCGCAGGTGCTGCTCATCAGGTGCCAATCAGGCCCCTAAGCCAGCACCTGGGGTAGCAGAAGTTACTCTTACAACAAAGAAATAATCAACCAAACCCAAACTGTCTACATTTTGTGCTAAGTTCATTTTTAAAAAAATTACATGTTTTATACAAATGGCAAAAATGAGAATTTGGTTTCAGGAGAGGAAGAAAAAAGCGGAGTACAACTCACAGTCAGCGTTTTTGAGGGACTGCTTCTTTTTGGAGGGCTTGGAGATGACTTTGATCCTCTTGCTGAGGAAGACGCCGATGTCTGCGCTGTTGCCGTAGAACATCTTGACAGATAACATGAAGTGCTTTCTCTTGTCGGAGTCAGATATGTACAAGGTTTTGGCTGTGCAATAATTCTGGGAAAGAGAAAGAAGGCGTGGGGAAAAGTGGGAGAAGAGAACAAACCTATCAGATGCCCAGAAAATTCAATGCATATTTGTCACTGAAGATGCTTTTTAAGTCTGAGCTGAACACTTCTCCTTTTTTTCTGCTCGTATGATGTGTGGAGCTGATGTGTTTACCTTTCCCTCTAAGTTGAGCTGTTGCATCTCTTGGTCGCTGTTGCCGATGCCGATGAAGGCACAAGGCTGCGACTCCTGGTCGGAGCAGCCGTCTCGCTCCATCTGCTCCTTCTTTTTCTTCCAGCCGCTGCCCATCAGGTACACACAGGGAGGAGGGCAGAAGAACCTGCACACCAGTAAATACTTAGTCCCCTGCTTGGCTCAACATAGAAAGAAATGAGCTAAAACACAGGACTGGAGGAAAAAGTCAAATTAAATAGTGAGACTCAACTTGCGCCAGAAGAGGGCAGACTTGCACCAACTTGCTCCCACAGACAAAAACCTGTTTTAACGCGTTATAAATGTACAAGTACTCCAGACTTTATCCTGAAACTGTCAAACTTACTCCAGCATTTTATAATCTGTCCAGCAGAGAGATGATCTGCTGTTGCATATAAATCATCTTATTACATCAGAGTTAGCACATTTCCTATCGGAGCATCCACATTCCCTACTTTCCACTTCCATCCATGGCCCCCCGACCTCAGGGGGAAAAAAAAAAGAAATACTAGGCGACCTCATCTTTATCACATATGAAATGGCTCATTATTGAAGAAGCGCACTTCAAATGACTGGGAGCGCATCAGTGTGGAAATGGAGAGCGACCTATTTCACAACAGCAGTCTGCCTCTGTGGGTGTCTGTCTACTTTCACCTCCTATAAAAAGCGCAGACAGCGAGAGGCGAGGAAGCGGGAGACGGTGCATTCCCCGAACACCTACTTCCTGGGCTTTCGCAGACTCACTTGTTACAACGCTAGTAGTGTCATAATGAGTGCGGTAGATGCAGGGAACGATCAGCGTATGGTTTGTGGGTGAGATTTTTGTTTGTGTCGGTGATGCAGCAGAAGCCTCGGGGCTTATTTAGCAGTCTCACTCAGGAATCTGTCGGCATTGTGGCTGCACGGACTGCTGCTCGCAGAAATTGTGAAATTCAGCAACTCACGGCGCCGCACCACTGACAGCTGATCCTGTGCGACACCTCTGTGACAAACGGCGCTCGGACGGTTCCTTGAGCTGCGAGTTCGCCTCACTGCTGTCACTTTAACTGGCCGAGGCTCCAATACGCTATCTGAAGAATTCATCTTTCCCTAATGTTGCTCTCCAGCTCTCTAAGGTGTCTCGGAGTTGGCGTGCGACGTCTGATTTACCAAGAGATAGGCCTGATGAGATCGCAAGCAGCGCTGTGGCTGCAGCCAAAAGAACAGGCGGATGGAGAGCTTGAAGAGCGTTGCAAAACGAGCGAGAGGTAGAGGGGGGGAAGGAAAAAAAAAGCTATAAAAAGTAGTAGCGCGATAGGCAGAAAGGTGAGATCAGTTTCAGAAGTGCTTTGAGGAAGAAAAAGCAAATGTAAACAGATGAAAAAAAAAACATAAAACAGCAAAGTGTTGCAACAGCCAGTGAGCACGAAGATTACAACAGCAGGTTAAGTTGCACTGTAAACCTATGAGACCTCTGAGACCTCTGCCCTCGGCCTCGAACCCTGACAACCAGATTTTTCATGGTTTGGCCAGAACGCTCCCTACGGAGGCGTTTATCTCCAAACTCCCCTTTCTGTAGCCTTCACCTGAACGAGACCTCATGCGAAAGGTTACGGCGTGCTTCCTCCTGCTTACCTCTCTGCACAGAGGAAAACTGGAATGTGTTTTTCATTTCCATTTACCCCCGCCAAAAACACTCCATCCATAAATCCTCGACAAACAGGGCTCCACTTCTCAAAGGTGGACAACAATAAGAGGTCAAGGTGAGGTGTTTATACTTCATGCTAATAACTCCAGTAACTTTATTACTAAACAGGTAATATATGGTTCAGGTCAAAGGTCAAACAATCGTTTCCTCAAATCAGTTACCGGTTTAATGTCGGTGTAATGTCTCGAAGGTTTCGTGGCTATGGTGTAATAAGTGAAAGAAGCTAAAACAAAAAAAAACGTGAGGGAAAGTGACTGCGGAAAATGCTGTGTTTTTTTTTAGTTTTTTTTTTTACGTACCTTTTCTCATTGCCGTAGGATTTCTGTGCAACTTTCGCATGCAGGATCATGACAGTTTGGTCGCCTCGCTCCTTCAGGTAATTCCTCATCGCTTCTCTGCAGGGAGCAAAAAGAAAAAGAGAGAAAAAGAGGCAAAGATTAATTAAAAGGCGGACTTGTCTCCTGGCAGATGAGCTCACGGCGAAACGAGGCAACTGATAACCATCACGTAGGTTTAAAAAGAATGCTTCGGCATACGCGGAGGTGAAATTATAAATACACAAGTATCAAACGGCGAATGAGAACATATAGTGTACTGAATATGACCTCTGGAAGGCCTCGGAGCGTGCAAAAGCTGCTTGCCAAAAAGTTCTGTTCTCCCTCAGCTGGGTCGATCCGAGGTGGGGGTGGGCTGAACCATTAAAGACCGGCTCAGAGGGACAGTGAGGATCGAGAGAGAGGAACATGGAGGAGAAGAGAAGAGGGGGAGAAAAGTAGGGATTGGAGGAGCGTGGCAAGGGAAGTGAAGAAAAAAAAACTGAAAAAACAAAAACAGAGAGGCTGAGCTCACCAGCAAAGACTTCTGGTTTCGTGTCAAAATGTTGCAAAGGTCCAAGCTCCTATTACTTCTGCCAAACTCTCCCCTCTACTTACACACAAACACGCACACAAGCTTATTTGTTTAATATTTTTAGAGACAAGCTTAGATCATGTTTGAATACACCATGAAGATGCATAACACACCGACACACACCTCATCTCAGTCCGGTTTATGCACAGATGCCAGCGACACCTGACATGCTGGGCATTTGCTTCTCGCTCAGGAAAAACAAAGCTTTTCCCTCTGCCACGCAATACCGGGCCGCACGCTCGGGTTAGACACAGTCTTTGTTATGAAAAGCAAAGGGGCCCCCCTCACAGTACTGCAGAGGGAGGGGGATGAAAAAAAAAAGGAGGAGGAGGAGGAAGTGCAGGAGGGATTGTGGTTTATTCGATTCATAATGGACTGGAAAATATTTTCTTACTTTGCTGTAATACGGCAAGTTTTCTGAAGAGTTCAGTCATTACGATTGCTTCGTTTTCGAGCCGGAAGACAGTAGCCTATATTTCCACCCAAACAATGACGAGAAAATGTTTGATTAAAAGAGTTTAAACCTTTCAGACTGCAGTGCTCCGTGTTCCGATAGATTATCTAGAGAACAGAAAGTCCAGCCGCGCTGATGTCTGGCCTGCAGGGCGCATGTCACACCTCTGATGCTGCCTTTGACCTGCTGCTCTTCCAGGAAATATATCACAAATGTGTCTCACAGAGCGCACACACACACTTCCCCACCTTCTTATACAGACAGTATCAGTATTAGTCATATCAGCATTTCCATCACCCACATTATACACTTATTTACAGACTTCAGTTACTTAATGCTCATAAATGGTTTGATTAAAATGCAAAACTAAATCTAGATATGATGTCAAGGCGCTACAATAGCTGGCTAGAGTACAACAGTGCATTTCTTAGGCTTAAGTCTAATAACATGTGGTTTAAACACAAGCTTTCACCTTTGTTGTACATGCATGCAACCACCACATCTAGCCAATCACCAAGGATCTCATTTCAGAACAACTAAACGATTGTACTCCTGGATGATGATGAGCTCATTCGTGTTGTTGTTTTAACATTTCGGGGGCGTGCTGTAATGAAATAAACATGCTCCACTGGCGGTGGTGAAAATATGATGAACGTAGCGTCTGCGCATACATCCCGCTTTTTTAGCGCGTTTTGTATGTCATGCCACTGGGTCTGCACCATTTACCGCACGGGCCTGGTAAAACAGGTGATCAGCCAGATGAGCCGCTCAGATCATACGGCTTGTTCAGCTAAAAACGCCCCTTTTGAATCACATGGGTAGAACAAATGAATCAGTCTCGGTTTGTGAATAAATTGAGAAAATGTTCCAAGTGGATAATTAATCTTAGTGGTTGAACGGTTTAAATTCAGCAGACAACTGCAGTAAACTATTCCTAAAACAAATTCTGCTGATTTTATGATTCTTCTCTGCTGAATGTAACACAAAATCATGCTCCAATACAACCCATTTATTAAGGGACCTTCAACAGATGCTGTTGGACTTTGCAGGCTACAACCTGAAAGAAATGTGTTAGAAATATGGGCTTTATTTTAAACTTAATTTTCATGATATGAAAATCTGTGCCTTTTTTATTTTGTCAAAACCTCTTTCCATCCGCAAACACTATCTCCATTTAAGCAACACACGTCATCACTTTTCGTTTAACGCTACAATTTAAGAAATAGAAAAATATAAAATACAGGGCTGGGACGATACGCTTTCATCCTGATTTGATTCACATACGACATTTTGGATGCCAATTCGATTTTAAATTGCAATTTTTTTAATTTGCCCATTTTTGCAAAATACTAAAAATTACCAAACAGTTTGTGGGAAAAATATGCAAAAAAAAAATGGAACAGGATTCTGCTATAATGCCTGACAAGAAAAGTAAAAAATGTGAAAAAAAAAGTATAAAATATTTTGAAAACAAAATATCAATTTTTGAAAACATTGTTTGAGAATATATTTAACAATTTTTTTTGCATTTAAAAATCGCGAAACAAAAACAAACATGTGTCCCACCCCAATTAGATATATATAAAAAAAATTCTTTTAATTGAGGACTCATTGAATTCCCCAGGGACCCGCTCAAATCGCTACCTGTGGGTCCCGGGGACTTGACACTTTCATTATGAGTAGGTATTTATCAACTCTTTAGCAACAGTAGTCACCATCATTACCTCAAGGCAGATGCATGATGCGTAGTAACAGTCAAATGAAACAAAAACAACTTTGATCAAATGAGCATTTAGTTAGCATGAAAACGACCTTCTTGGGTTTTTAATAGTGAAATACAAATAAACAGATCTAAATCAATGACAGGTCAATTGCATCAGTGAAAGGACCCAAGACCACATTAAACATGCTACAAGCTAAGCGAGCATCCGATTCCTGTGAAGAATTAAAGTTGCTTCAGATCGATAAAGCCCAGTGTGCTGAGTGAAAAGAGACTGTGCTGCGTTTTGGACAACGCATCATCTAGCTTGCTTGCCACATACACGCTCTGTATAGATCTTATGTCCAAGTAGGCATGCATGCGTTGTCACTGTAAGAACAGCGCCTGAATCGTGTACACAGATAAGCAACAAATAATCTTATATGGATGAGACAAAACTGTTTGTTTGTTCAGCTTGACAATTAGTGATGTGAACAACACAAACTCAAAATATTATGGACAAAATGACAAGTTTTAAACAATATGTAAAAATCATAACAATCTGAACCACAGCCCATTCGTCTGAAGCACAAATGTATGGTCATATATCAAAAAGAGCTACGGCATCATGTACAAATTCATTTTGGTGCAGTGATGCAACAGAAGATGAAGACGGGAAGTGGTTCTGGCAAAAAAACCCACAAGTTTTTTTTTTCACATTCCCTCAGGCTAAGGGGCTTTTGTGAAAGGTGAATAGCAGTCAGAGAATAATAAGAGAACTCCTTCCCAAAATGTTGTCTGTAATTGATGTCTTGATTATAACAGTTATAGACATGACTGTTGTACTAAATAAGATGGAAGCAGTGATGCTGTGGGTGCAAAGGGACATCTGAGATATCCCTTATTACACATAGTGAAATACAAAAATATAAATATAAACACGCACAGGATAGAGATTCAGTCTCACCCTGTCATCTGAAGACGGAAGGAGAAGTGAGAGAGACAGTGACCAATGTACCCAGCTCAACTTCCTGTGAAAAAGTAGAATGCAGACACACACAAAAAAGAGGGAAAAACCACTGCAATTCAGAAGACATATAAAAAAAGAATAGGAACATGCATCCAAATAAAGAAGTAGACAAATACATCCACACCTACAATAACCATAAAATGGCCACAGGCAATAAGGATGATTTCTTGTGCAAGTGAAAAAGTACCAGATGACAGGAGAACTTCATTGAAGCACCAAGTTTAATCTGTGTTGCGCTTTAACAAAAGCAAGCTCAGATTTGGTGCAAAAGGGCAATTTACATGCAAGAGTGAAAAAAGCAACGGTGGCAAAGAGCGTATAAGAAGAGGCGGGATTTCTGTAGAAGTGAGACAAAAATGTGTCAGACACACTTACCTAAAAAAAAGAAGAAAAAAAGACATTCAACACCAGGCAATGTGTGTGTGGGGGGAGGTGTAAAGAAAGGCTAGGTTCAGCCCGGCTACAGATGCCGCAGCACAGACAGGCATCTGCCCGTACATCTGTCACTGCGTCTGCAGGAGAGTGCGACTGTCACAAGACCCCTGCAAACACACACGCTTAAACACACTCGCACACAAAGTGCAAGGCCGGCGTACGCATACAAGCACTGTGGAACTGCTCAATTACGCTGATCAGACTGCAATTATGTGCGCCCTTATGCACCACAAAAGGCAGATTATGCACATTAAGTGCCAGGCTTGGGTTGAAACATTAACAATCGGACGCTCTGGGCTGATTTCCTTTCAAACGTTCGCTCCATTTGAGGATCAAGAAGAGGTGACCTTCAGACAAATGTCCACCTCGGTGTTTGAAGCCTGACCTCCAGGGGACTCTTGTGAGCCTCTGAAAGGATGAAAGGGAGATGCTTAAATAACAGGAACAGTTGTAACTTGGCATTTCACCTCCAAGAAATATTACTAAAATTGGTGGGTTAATCCTAGTCATTGTGGCATTTCAGTGGGTTGTCTGACAGCCCACAGCATCACAGGACCTGTTCACAAAAACCGTATTTCCTTAAAGGGGCCCTATTGTGCTATTTCAACTTCTCTGAGCTTTCTAAGTGAGTGGCATCATTTTTTATCACATAAATGCATGTTCGAGCGTCCCAGCGTGTCTCTGCATTCAGTTTTTCTACTTCGATAACCCTGTGACGTCCCAGAGGAGAGAGCTCAGCGACATATTTTCTGTGTTGTGCACATTCAGAGAAAAAAGCCTTCGATGTAAGGTGTAAGGAGGAAGACCGAGAGGACACAAAATAAAAGTTTCTCCGGGTGTGAGGGAAATCTCTACACGTTCACATTCCAGAAGGAAACAGCAGCTAGATGGCTATATTTATGTTATTTTTGGGAAACAACCACAGAGTTGTGCCAGTTTTTGTGCCGGACACCTGCAATTCCCGGCAGACTGCTGGATAAGTGAGGACCATGCAGCAGGGATTAGCACCAGGCTTCTGCTGAAAAGAGGGTCTGTTCTAACTATCAAAAAACATGTTTCTGAAACAGCAATGTAAACCTAAGTTCTGTGTGTCTGCATAGTGAAATGTTGTTCTCCTCCTGCCCCAAACAGTGCACTCTTAAAAAGTATTAGTCAAATTCCTGCACCATTCATATTAATCCCCCAGCTAATAAGTCATACACATCCCTTATCATATATTTATTATCTGCCAGGCCCAACTGGAAACAGCTGGTGAGTCATTTGACTAGCATTTTTGCCATGTAAACTATGATTTGTGAAGTTGTCCTCTAAAGGCCCATTTATGCTCCATGACGGACGTAATTTGGGGCGTCCGTTCCAAGCTTCTTCATGCGTCGCTTCTTCGATTCGTTTGTGTTGCTACGGCTAACCTCCGCTAAGCGGCAGTGCTGAGTTAATTATAAACTCCGCGATACAACGTTGGATTCAAACATCGATAGGCGGCACAAACGCGCTGCTATTAAGTCGTTTCTAACCACCAACACACCGTGAACACTTGTAGAACTTTATTTCAAAAGCTTGTGCAACTTCTAATGTTTTTTCGCCGTCTTCATTCTTCTTATATGGTTTTCTCCTTCCTCTTTACCTG
>JAVQJG010176608.1:0-21839 GCA_036024015.1 Craterocephalus amniculus
TTAATTTGGTATGCAGCATGACTATATTCTCCGTCATTAATGCATCATTTATGACTGCTGTTCACAAGTAACAGTCAAAAAACCCTTATAAGGGGGCTCTCGCCCGGAAAGGGTTAAATAGGAAGTTCATTTTAGCTGCTTGGATTTACAATCTCATTCTTTTGGTCACTACACGAAACTCATTGGTTACAGAAGCTAAAACTAAGGCATGGAAAGTATTGGGTAAGGTCATGGAGTAGAAAGAAGTTCTGGCAAACTGGTAAAGGGTTCAGGAAACGAAATCATGCCAGGTCTCTCCCAGGTAGTTCCTGGACTTTGTGGAGAACTTCTGATCCCGCACTGGGGATATCATCAAGCAGTGGAAGAGCATGGATCCAATTAATCTGATGTCTGTTTCTTCCACTGCATAGGTAGAGTCTGAAGACTCTGGCGATGAGGCAAGATATGTCTCGAGATACTGAAAGCCCTGGATGTTGAATAAAAGGAACGTCTTTTTATTATTGCAAGGAAGTCAAGGACTTCCTAAACTTGGGGAGTGGCGGACTAGGATGGTAGTCCCCATTTTCAAAAAGGAAAATTGGGGATCACACTTCTAAGCCTCCCTGGGAGAGTCTACTCCAAAGTGTTGGAAAAGAGGCTCCAGACAATTGTCAAAATTCAGATGCAAGAGTCCTGTGGACCGTGTTTTGGAGTATTTTGCCCCTGGAGCAGTGAAAAGTAGACCAGTGAATCAGAAGATCAAATATTTGCCCATGAAGTATTGTTCAGGGGGTTGTGGTATCTACATAAGCCTGATGTCCATGTCTTCCAAGGGATTGTGTGGAAGTATGAGGTACCTGAATCACTGTCACAGGCTATCTGGTCTCTGCATGGACGGTGCATGTTGGATTCCACCAAGGCTGCTTGTTGTTATGAATCCTGTTTGTGGGATTCCTGGAGAGGATCTCATTGTTCTGTTGGGGAGTGGAGGGAGTCTGGTTTGAAGTCTTCAGGATTGCACCTTTGCCTTTTAGTTGATTTGGTGCGGTTGGCTACCTTGGACCTATGTCTTCATTCACTGGGGAAGTTTGCTGCAGAGTATAAAGCAGTTGGGATGAAAGTAAGCGCCTCCTTGTAAGTATGAAGCCATGATTCTCATTCATGAGAGAGCGGCATGCTCCTCTGTTAGGAGTGAGTCTTTATCTTGGAATCTTGTTTGTGAGTGATGCAGTTGCGATACTAGCATCTAATATTTAGATGGGCTGAAGTAATTTTTGGTGGGTCTTAACTGAATGAGTTAATATGGTTAAACAAATGCATATCAATTATAAGGAGGTACATAATTTAAACAATATTCAAGTTGAATTTTTACCCCCTTTTGTCTGTGAATAGTAAGATTGTGAGTATAGGCAAGACAAGTTTATTTATATAGCACCTTTCAGGTTCAAGACAATTCAAAGTGCTTTACATAATAGTGGGAGAGAGAGAGTGTAGTAAGAGAAACTATTTGTTAAACTCAATTATCAGCAGCGGCACACTGGACCATTAACTGTGTGATTATCTCTTTCAGAAGAAGTTCTTCTTTAAAGAAACAAAAGGAAACAGAGAGACATTTTCAGATCCACCTCCTACCTTGTCAACATTGTTTTCATGAGTGTTTCCAGTTAATGTTAAATAAAGAGCAGCACCTCCTGTTCTTACAGAACTGAGTGAGTTCTGATCCATGTGTCTCCAGTGTATCTATATTTAAGTAAGTTATGTGTGAGGGACGTCTACATCAGCTGAGACATCAAGAGAACTCCTGAACAATAGAGACAACCGCTGCTACAGAAATAGTTCAAACGTGGAAAAGCTGCGTGGAAAAACTGAAATATCATGGAAAATATAACCACATTATTTAATAACAGGGGAAGTTTATCAGTGTTCTGACATGACATTTAAAGTTTTTAAAAATCCTCCTTGTCAAGGTTTTCACCCTCATTTGGCTTAATAGTAGCACCTCACATCATGCACAAAACAAAAAGTAAAAATGATTCTGTAAATATAGAAAATAAGCTGTATCAGTGAAGAAGAGAAATTGATTTCAATTTATATTCTATATCCTAAAGGCTGGGCCCAACTGCCCACAACGCTGCGGTAGGAGTGATGGTAGGATGAAACAACAGATGCACCAATAGATCCAGTCAGAATTTACGAGACGCTCCTCAAAAATGTTGTAATGAGGAGATAACTGCAGCAAACTCACCTCACCTGTGGTTCAAATCAAATCTAAAGAACAGAGATTAGTCATTTCTATACCGCTATTCCAGGGTCACGGGTGGGCTGGAGCTTATCCCAGCAGCTTATAGGTGAGAGGTAGGGTACAGCCTGGACAGGTCGCCAGTCTGTCACTGGGCCAAACAACTTGCACTCACACTACTAGGGAGAATTTAGAGTGACCAGTTAATCTAACATGCTCATGCAGACTGTGGGAGGAAGCCGGAGTACCCTGAGAAACAGGGAGAGAAGATGAAATCTCCTCATAAAAAGGCCCATCTCAGACTCCCTGCCTCCAGCAAAGGCTCGAACCACGGAGGCAGTGATGCCAACCAGGTCGCCACCGTGTAACCTAAAAAACTGAAAAAGAACAGAATCCATGCTGTAACTTTAAAAATGTGCATGAAAAATGACTTTGGACCATTGGTTATTTAGAGTCTAAATTCTGGACTTGTAACGCTCAATTCAGAGTTCACACACAAACCAAGTCTATGTTTAAATCAGCTAGATGTTTCTATCGGAGTAGTTGAAAGAAGATAAAAATCTGTTTTTGAAGACTGACTCTTAAAATGTTTACTATTTAAAAGCGGTGTGTTTGGTATTTGTGGTTTGTGTGTGGGTACTACCTCCATGCACACACTTTATTTTTCACATTGCACTGAAAATGATCCCTGCCAATACAAATCCAAACTCTTTACGCTAGGCTGTGAAGCGAAAAATGCTCTTCTGAAAACACACCACTGCTGACGAGTCATCATGTTTAGCATTTCCTTTGCTGTGATTGGGTGCTGGTTGCACCAAAGGACTCCAGCACACTTGAAACTTGCGTGTAAAATTGGAGGAGAGCTCTACTTTCATAAACTCATGAGCTAGCGAGCCAGCAGAGGAATGGGTACTAGCGCTTGGCCCTGTGCAGCAGCATATTTTTGAATAATCCCAAGCAAGAGGAACGCTCTCTGTGTGGCTCGGTTGGTAAAGCGTGACAGCAGCGCTAGGAGGGTTAGTGGTTTGATTCCCACTGTGGCCGAGCGTGACAAAACTGAACATGCGAATGGCAGCTAGAGGTGATAAAAGCAGCCACAACATGTTGTGTGGAGTGCATGCTAATTTTCACTGCATGTCAGACTTTTTCCATGTTTCTCGATCTGCACAGCAGCTAGATCAGCATAAGAATGATGCACACTCTGGCCTCACTCAAGGTAAAACGAGAGCCTTATTAGCCCTGTCAGAAATACAGCTGCTGCACGGTCCATTCATTCATATACCCTTCAGTGAAGCCCGAGAATGACAAGAGGACAAAAGAAGAGGAGAGGGGTTTTATAAGACATAAAGGAAAAGTGCAAGAGGAGGAAAAATTAAAGCAGCGATGAGGTTGAGTGGCTATGTTTCTGAGAAGTTATGTGTTAAAGGAAGAAAAGAAAAACTCAACTGAGTTTTTATGGTATAAGAGTGAAGATGGAACGAAGGTGCGAATGAATGATGAGACGTAAGATGAAGAATGGTCTCTTGAGAAAGGCAGACATTAATGGAAACCATTGTAATTGTCAAATTACCTTTTTGGAGTTAAGAAGTCATTTTTGAGATTTAAGCTGAAAGGGCACGAACCATAGAAGGTGAATAGCAGGGAAGAATAGTTCTGAGATCAGAATGACTTCAGGTTAATGGCAGGAAATTGTAAAAGGTACAAAGAAGTTAAGAAGCAGCACCTCCTCCCGAGATACTGCTGGTTGAGGGATCTATACCGTTAGGAACTCTCTGAGTTGTAAGAATATTTCACTTTTTTTTTTTGCAAACGAAAGCCGTGCAAATGGAAATGCAAACTTTCTCTAATCTGACATTATTGAAACAGAAGCAATGCGACTGGTGCCATTTAACTATTCTTCTTTTCTAAATGACAATGTTAAACAGTCTTCATATGGGCACACAGCCATGCACTTTTTCACAGACTTGAATTAGAAATGGTCCTAATTATATGAAGTATTAGTAAGCAAGAGAAGGTTTACTGTGCACTAGTTCTGCTCATAGACTCGTTCATTTGAATAAGGTGTATTGAAGCAGGGAAATATCTAAAACTTCCAGGACTCCAACTCTCTCGGACTGAGCTTGCCAACTTCTGCACTAGCCATTGGCAATAATTAAAAGCTACAATAAATGTGCCAATGGAGCGTTTGTAAGGGGAAAAACATCCGCAAAAGATCAGAAAATGGGGAATTTGCAGGAACTTTGGCCTTGCAGACCCGTAGTCGTGTCCTCTGTGGTTTCACACTGTGTTACAGTTGCCCCCTGGTTAAAAGATCATGTTTGGTTGAAAATATAGTGTCAAGCTGACAAGTTCACTTTTTTGTAGTTTAAAGAATGACAAAAGAGGATATGGGACACAGTTGTCAGAAATTTGAAATTGAATTTCGTGATACCCTTGCTAACATTGCTTTGTGGCTCCCACATTAATCACATTCTTTTACATTTTGATGTTCTCTCGGCTTTGTCCTGATCTTGTCTCATTGGGTTCAAGATAGATGACAGCCTGACTCATATGTGTTGAAACACCCAAAGCAATAAGTTTACGTCTTTTACAGACATCTTTTTGTGGCAAAAAAAAAATACAAACAAGCTTGTATATGACCTATAAGCTGGTCATTTTGATCCATGTTGCTCATTAAATGAGTCATAACACGGGACACTGTTGTAGCTTGTGTATCCCGCCTGAAATACCTACCCCTACCTTTAAAAATAGCTGGCATTATAAAGCAAAAAGAAGAAAACACTTCAGCATAATGTGCACTTCATGCCACATGAATGGTGGCAAGTGAGCATGCTGTGATATCAGTATGAGCTCTAAAGGAAATTCACGACTTTTCAGACACAGATGGACATTTATTCATGAAATTTAGTGCATTTTCTTTACAACATGCATACTCATAGTTCAGTTATTTCTATTTGCAAGGCCTACATGTGGGTCTCATATTTAAGTTGGGCTATTATGTTTTCCTGCACCTGTTTATTGTTTGCAGCTTGTTACCCTGCGTGTGCTGTGTTACCGCACCAGCTCTCCATTATTCCCATAAAGCCGGCTCTTAAATCATTCAGGAAGCTTATTCAATTTCAAAAGTGAGCACCATTGAGGTAATTTAGGGGCCTGTGTATCGACCCACTGAGAATTGTCTACATCCCACCTCTTCTTGTGCTTCACATCTCTGGTCTGATCAGCAGCAGATTCCACGTATAACCTTCAAGATGAAGAAAAGAACGTTAAGTTATATTGAAGCTGTGGATAAAGAAGAAATTTCTGAAGAAAGTGGTTACTTTGAAAGGTTGTGTGTTATTGTGGCATGGCATGTGGGTTTTGCGCGTTTTGACATTATGTTTGTAGTAAAGCATATTGAGGGGTTTTTACATGTAGATCTGGCCTTAGTCTTTATGCTTTGACCTGATATGGAGGCACCACCATGGTGATGGCCATAAGGCAAGAACATTTGCAAGAATAACTTGCAAACACAGCTGAACTAATGTACCCCTGTAGATGAGAAACAAAACATTTTTAACATTTCAGTCAAGTAGACGGTTTCATTCCAGCCTCAGGCTGTGAAGTCTTGCATAGATGGACGCAGCCAGTGAAACTTTCTCGACTTGGTTTCGGTCAGTAAACTGATTCTTGACATCTTACACTAGTTTGATGAAAGACACATAATATAATGGCATGTAATGGAACTGTAGTTTGTTAGTGCTTTTGAAATCTGGAATCTAATATTAAAGGAAATTTTTCTATTTCAAACTGTACTGCTACAACACACACTAAAATTAACTTTTCCCAATTAACTCACTTTCATGCAGATTCCTTCAGTTTGCTGCAGGCTATTCACCTTTAAACCTTACCTGGTTACATTTACTTCCAAAAGCTTTGGAGAGGAGAAAATAAAAGCTTTTCAACCATTTTTCATGGGTTGGACATGATATTGGCCGAACTATCTATTGCTCCACACTTTGTGGAGGGTATCCTCATAAATCTTACATCTCTGATTAAAGTGAGTTGCTACTGTACGGGCTGAGTGACCCAAACCATTAATGTGCATGTTTGGGATGTTTCCTTATGGAACAGGGACAGGCAAATTAGCATCCTTATAGCATTGTTTTAAGGTTAATGCAACCGTACGATGTTTGAAAATATTGCACAGTTTAGACTTTTATGTATTGGCTCCATTTATGTTTCGACTTCCTGAAACTAACCAATGGAAATTATACTATGCCAATAGAGTGATTACAATTGCTCATTGACCTTTTCTGTGCAGCAGGTTAACTATTTTATTCATTTTATAATGAATATTTTATATAAAATTCCTTGAGTTCTGTATAACACTACTTATGCAAATCTTAAGAGAAAATCAGATGTTTTATCAGTAATTTCAACTCAAATTCTGAAAGATTCCTTTAGGAGATATCTCCTACAGTAACAACCTCTTTTGCCCATTGGAAAAAAAAAACAACGATGTCTGATGCCTCAGCACTGTTATATGCATCATTCTGTCATTTTGGCTTAATTAACAGAAAAAGGTCATGGCAGACAACACAGTGCGGACTCCTCTGTATGTCCTGACCTCCTAAAGATGCATCAAAAGTGAAAATTTCCAGTTTTAAATGTCTTTTGATGCATCTGCAAAGGGTTTTACTTAGCTAAATTTAGATGTTTATATATTTTAATACACCACATCAAGCACATTATGTTGATCACAAAATAACCCACTGAGAACATTTTTGAGCAGATGCAACACAGGTTACAGCAGAGTACGGTAGCCTACTGGCACCGGATGGGTTAAAGCAAATGACACAGAAGGAGACACAAAGTGATCTATAGCCACTTCACACATTTTTTTTAAAGCTCCTGCTGAGAGGTATGGCCTTGAAAAACTTGTATCATCTATTCTAAAGAACAGAGATTAGTCATTGAGCTGTGTCACAAAAAGTGTCTTCTGAATTAGATTGTGGATCATCAGTGTCACTAATTTCAGCAAGACCAGCGGCGAAGACTAACGATGGAGGCAAAACTGGGCCAACGTGATGGAATCAGATGGTTTCTGTGGCGGAAGGCGTCCTTTCTCATAGAAACAATTCTTAATCCACTCAACTAGCTGTTTTGAGGAATGTTAAAAATAGATTTGAGCATGACAACCCAAATGGAGACTGCTGCACTATAAATATAACAGATGATCATGGCATTCTCCTTTCATTTTGGCTGTTCACAAATGGCATTGGTTATTTTCTGTGAGAGGAAGAATCTGCATGTTTCAACATTTTATCAGATTAGTCACATTCTGCCAGCTTTGCTTCAGGAAGGTTTAGTAGTTAGTTATTAGTTGCAATAAGACATCATTGTATGTATAGTATACAACGTGGCACTAGAATCTCAATGTGACTGTTTTTAAAGTTTTTTAAAAATCTTATTAAAAAACAATCTTCTTTGTTGCTGAGTCATGTGAGCCCATCAATACGAAGTTGATCCAGTGGAGGAGAAATGCACGGGGAAAATAAATGGGCAAAAAATGAACACAGCTAAGTGGAAGAACCAAGAAGCATGAGAAAGGGATGGACTCTGTGGCTGACGGAGAGCAATAAAAACATAAACAATGAAAGAAAAAAGAACTGAGATACAGAACAGAGGTCTGTTGACAAAGAGGGATGGCAGCAGTAGTGGAGGAACAAAGTTCGGCCATGCAGGAGAGATGACACTGGGAATGTGAATGAGCAAGAACAAGAAATGCATATATCATTCTGATAGAGGAAACAGATGTAGAGAAACCTTTTTCAGACGGTATATTGCTGCTTTCTACTAAAGAGTGGCTGACATTTATCAAGCATAATATTCACTGGGACCTGAGGATACTAACGACTGATAACACTTCATGTTTTAACTGACAAGAGGCTTTTTAAAAGAGAGAAGATACCCTCCTGCCAGCGAATAACACTGGCAACCGCCAATAAAGAACAATACTATTAAGAAGTAGTTTTAAGTTCCCTTAATGATTTTTTTCAACACAAAAGGTCATTTATCCAGTGTTGATATAAAAGAAGCCTTTTCCTCGCATTAGAACATGTCATGACTGCGTAAGTTCACAGTGCAGGAAATCTTTATTTTACAAAAATTATTATGTCTTGCTTTTTACATAAACGCTCTCACGAATAGGACTGAAGGAGTTTATATATTGTATGTGATTGGTCTGAAACTGGATTACACGGGACTGGATTGAGTTAGTTGGTAAGTGGATTAGGCTGCCTCTAAAAGAGCCTTGAGATGACTTGGTTGGGAATTGCTGCCATAAAAATAAAGCTGAACTGAAACTGACCAAATGAGTTGGAACTTGGCATCACGGCAACATAAAAAAATAAGAAAAGAAGCAAAACAACAACTTTTTTTAAAGAAATAAAAGTCGATTTGAATAAAACCATTTTCAAGTCGAGAGGAGCCAGATGAGGTGGTCTGGGCATCTGGTCAGGATGCCCCCTGGACGCCTCCCCCGGGAGGTGTTCTGGGCACGTCCTACCGGGAGGAGGCCTGGGGTAGGCCCAGGACACGCTGGAGGGATTATATCTCTCGGCTGGCCTGGGAGCGCCTCGGGATCCCCCCGGATGAGTTGGCGGATGTGGCCGTGGAGAGGGAAGTTTGGGCTTCCCTGCTTAGGCTGCTGCCCCCGCGACACGACCCCGAATAAGCGGAAGAGGACAGTACGGTACGGTTTCATTTTCTGTACAAGGACCACAAAACATATTTCACGTCGTCGTTTTTGGTGAAGAACACACACATTTCAGTTAAACGGCAATAATCTTTGTGAGGATGTTTTTAACCTGTTAATGAAGCAGAGGGAAATACTCATCAAAAGTGGAACAATACATTTTTTTACTGATCAAATCACTGCTGACATGACCAGCAATATGATTCACTGTCCATTAAAATGTCTTCAACTTGTCCTTGTATGTATGTATAATATGCGACTTGAGGCTGAAGTCATCATCAGTATGGGGCGATGATTGTTGGATATGACTTCAGAGATGTCAAACTCCAGGGCTGCTCTCCTGTAGGTCTTTGTTTTTGTCCCAACCCCTCCAAGGAACAGAGAAACGGTGTCCTCAAAGTCCTACTTGGCATCAAAGCACAATTTTACATTGGCAGGGATGTAGAAGCAGACGAGTGATGGTGATTTGTTTGTGAACCTGACAGTTGTCTGGAACCCACAAAAGTGAGACAAACCCTCTGACTTGTCTGACTTTATAATTGTTCAGGGTTGTTTTTTAATTAAGTAGTTTAAATGACTTAGCTATTTTAAACTTGAAAAATGTTCATGGCAGAGAGTCAAGAGGATGATAGACAAGGAGTACACAGAGAGAAAGATTTTGAAAAGCTGAGGAGGCCAGAGATGGAGAGAGAGACCTGAAGTTTGTCTTGTCCTTGTGTGTTCCCTGGCTTTTCCATCTCTGTCCCCCTTAGCTTTCCAGATGTTCCTTTCAATCTTTGTCCTCTTCTTCTGTCTACTGGTCCTTGTCTGCTGCTCGACAAAGAGATGAGAGGACGAACGGACAAGACATGGCCACAAAAACAAAGGTGGCAGAATGTAATATCTTTTTCTTTTTATACATTCTATTTCACTTTTAGCAATAATACCAGCTTTTACAATGTTATGCCTTTTTATTTTATGACTTTACATAATCATTTAATACATGTACATTTTACAATTAAATGTTACTGGAACATCAGTATTCATCACATAGCATAACATTCATTAAAGTCTTAAACGATTAGGTAAAATTCTTTAATGTTAGAAAGATAAACACCACAGGTTAAAGCAGTGGTTCTCAAGCTTTTTCACCCATGACCCCCCCCAAGATAAAATACATGGGGTTTGCGACACCCCTCCCCCACCCCCCTCCTGTGACAGTGAATAACTGTATGATGTATCAGACAGGTGATCCTGCAGCCATCCTCTAAATATAAGCTTGAAAACTATTATTCTCAATAAAAAAACTGAGGATAAAGAGGTTTTGAGTGGATTCGGCATGTAGCAGTCACTACTGTGACTGCTACATGCCCAAATTCTGATTTTTATGATGGCATGTGCACTGACTTCGCAGATGCATTAATGTGTTTAACCCTTTGATGCACAACATGGGTCAAAAGTGATCCAGATGAGTTTTTCTTTTCTATATCTTTGTACTAAATTAATTTGAACAGTCAGAATTCTAGTTATTCCTCAATTAACTTGTTTTTTTTATCATAAAACATCATTATTTTAGTTTTTCCGTTTTTAGTTTTATCTAACCACTTTTTCTATGTAATTTCATGTTTGTTGCCATTAAATTTCTTTGATAGAGACTTATCTTATTTACCATACCAATTGTGCAATAAATATTTTAACATAAATAATTTTCATTATCTTCACTTGCTTTACTTCACTTGCCGTCCAGGGGGCATCCTGACCGAGCCACCTTATCTGGCTCCTCTCGATGCGGACGAGCAGCGGCTCTACTCCAAGCCCCTCCCGGATGACCGAGCTCCTCACCCTATCTCTAAGGGAGAGCCCGGCCACCCTGCGGAGGAAACTCATTTCGGCCGCTTGTACCCGCAACCTTTACATCACATCGCCATGACTGCGTGGCCTCGTTATTTTGGTTTTTTAATGCTTCACGACCCATTGAATAAACTGGAAATGTATGTGTAGTTTCTCACAAATCTTGCCTTAAGTCCCTTTAAATGTAAGAATTAGCTATATAAAATCAAAAACAAGACAAATGTGGTCTTCATAAAATACAAACAATCTTCATCAGAAGTAAATACGCCTGCATAATAAAAGTAATAAACTAATAAACAAAAAGAACACTTCCAAGACTGGACACATCTAACGATTTACTCAGCGGAAGTCCCAGTATAACTTCAGGAGCTCTGTTAGAACGTGTCTGTATTGGTTGTCTTTGCTACCTGGAAATATATGTCTGTCGATTGCTAACCCAAAGTCTATTAGTTTTAGCTCAGCTTGAATTAGTTTGATTAACATGATATCTGTCTTGATAGCATCATGTGTTATTTTATTGCTTTTGATAGCCTCTAGAACAAGCATTTGCTGAACAATAACTCTTCCAGACTTACGCAATGGTTCCATGTCTTGACTACTGATAAAGCTGAGTAGGTCTATATCCAAGGATTGACAACCTTTTTTGCAGTCGTCATCACTTCTATACACCCTTTAGCTGTTGGAATAGAGATATCTTCACAGCTAGTATAGAAGTTATTTTACAGTTGTCCACTATGATTTTCCTCAGTGTCATTGCTGCATGGTACAGGAGTCCTGTGCTTGTCAGAGGGTTGAGGTGACAGTCACTGTTGCAGTTTCAGTTAGATTCTGCATAGAGAGATTCAGATCTCCATAGAGTGTAATGTTAAAAAGGCCAACTTCACACCAGAATTAAACATGTTTACACCCTGGTACAAAAAACAATTTTAGGTTTAAAAGGTCAAGTTTTTCCTTCATGACACCTGTGGTGAGAGTGAATTTATTCATAAGTCATTTGTTTAGATGTTATATAAAACTGGAAATTCTTCATAATTAGGGGGTGTGAACTTTTGATTGACAGGTGCATGATATCATCGAAAGGAGGCAGAGAGTAGCACAGCTGTGGTTTATAGCCAGCTAACAGCCCGTGAGCTTTGTTAGCTCATTGCTACAGGCAGCTCCGAAGTTGATGGGTGTCAGTCATCCCTCCCCACACTCAAGGCCCCTCTTCAGAGCTCCATCTCGTCATCCATTTTTGGATTTTCCAGGAGTGACTAGAGTTGTAACGCCTTGATCATTTTTTAAATTTCAGAAAAAGATGGGACTTATGAAGTTTTATTGATTGTTTTTGGAGAATAACTCAAGCGAGATGTCAATTCTTTCTGTTTCTCTTTGAAAATTTTTGAAGAGACCATCCACTAAAATACATGGACATGGGCGATATTACGCTCAGAACTTAGGCGCTGAAAAGAGGAAACTCAGTAACGGGGAACATGCATCAACAGGGACGTGCAAAAACAGCAAACTCCAATTCAGGAAATGGAAAGCTAATAAGCCTATTTGCTTTGATTGGGAACACACTACCTAATCACAACAGTCTAATGTTCTGTAGAACGAGCTGCGATACTGCCAGAAGACCAGCTGGACCCGAAGAAGCTAAGCACTAACTGCTCCCTTCATGGACCTTAGAAGTTGTGTTCATATTTGGGCCTTTCAGTAACATTATTACGTGACACGCGTTGCAGAGGATTGTGATATTTATGCAGACATTGCTATTAGATTTGACCACCACATCAGCCTGCTTTAGGCATTCTACTCAGACCTGTACACACACACACACACACACACACACACACACGCACACACACACACACACACACACACAGTGCAGCTGAAGCTTCCACTGCTGATTGTTTGTTATGCACAGTGTAACATACCTGTGGCAGGGACATTGCTCATAGAAGGCAAGCCATTGATGAATGACCGTTGCTTAAAACAGAATACTGTGTTTCTGAATGTTAGTACCATTCTGAGTTACCATTAGAGGCCTAACCCCAGATGAGACAACATAGGTAAATACAGTAACAAGTCAATCACCAGAGTGAGTGCTTGTTCATCCAGTTACAGGTGTTCATTCATGCTTTTAGAGATCCTGGTTATGACAGAAACTAATGATGCTATTACCATGTTATATGTCTACTGTAATGTAATGTTACCATGGAATAACAGAGAAACAGGTAATGGGTCACTTTGTAGCCCTGATTCATGGTTATAATTAGGTAATAATGACATTATGTCACCATATTTACTCTTTTTATGTAAGTGTGTATATATTTGTAGACATTTCCAGGCAGCTACCTGGTAATTACCATAATATTACCATAGTCCTACCAAATAGCTGAACGTTCTTGTTATCCTCCCATTGTTCCACGTTTCAGCCACCTTATCAGTTTAACTTCAGTTTTAGTCTAGTGTTACCATAGTCGTAAATGGTAAATGGACTGTACTTGTATAGCGCTTTCCTAGTTATGTGGCCACTCAAGGCGCTTTGACACTACATGTCTCGTTCACCCATTTATACCCATTCATACAGCACCTAAATTTAAACATACTTGGAACTAACCATTCACACACATTCATATCACCGATAGGCACATCGGGAGGCAATGTTATTTCGTCTTGCCCAAGGACACTTTGAGATGTAGCAGAATGTAGCCAAATGTAGCAGAAGGGGAATCGAACCGCCAACCTCCTGTTTAGTAGAGGACAGCTCTATCCACTGAGCTACAGCCACCCTGTGTTACAACCTGGTAAACTGGTAATGATAGAGTATTACCCACTTATTTCTTCTTTGTTACCATCATATTACTGCCTAAAATCTGTTAGTGAGCTGCGACTAAGAGTCACACTAAAAATTTCAGCTTTAATCACAAAATTCCACAGGTGTCCTGAGTTTTGAGGGGGCATGCATTTGGCATGCTGACTGCATGAATCAACCAGAGCCGTTCCCCCTGACCTGGATGCATATATCTCTACCTTAAGCTTTGTCCAAAGGTGTTTTAGTAAATTTGACAGAACATCTGATCAGCTTCAGAACTGCAGACCACACATAACCACACCCGCCCTGTTCAAATAAAACAGAACTGCACATTTCAGAGTGGCCTTTTGTTGTGACCAGCCTACGGCACACCTATGCATTATTCATGCTGTGTAATCAGCATGTTGATATGTCACACCTGTTAGATGAGACAGATTATCATATCAATGAAGGGGAGAATTATGCCTTTCAAATGTATAGAAAATGTGTGAGATCACTGAGGTTAATACATAAGAAATGGGGGGGCTGATTTGTTTTTGTTCAGTGTGGTAGTGATGCTTCTAAAGTAATTATGTTCCATTATTTCTTTTCTTTTCTACCAATCTTATCTGTATCCCAAAGTAATCGTCAAGGTTGTTAAAAAAAATGCAGTGTGGACACAAAAGCAGATTGCACGGAGCACTGCGGAAGGAAGAACAGTTTAATGTAATGTGGGGGTCTTGAATGAGCTTAGATTCTTGGTACCCGTAGTGCTCACTACTAGATGATGGGCAGAAGTGAAGAAAAAACATTTGGTGGCTTACTGTAAACCAGTTGACGACTGATAATAGAGGGAGAATGGTGTCCGGTCGAAGGTGGTCTTCAAGAAGTTGGCAGGGGAAATAGTAAGAGCTGGTCGCAAGATGGAGGAAGTCATGAACTTGAGATGATTAAATACTTACAGGGGCAACAGGAAGATGCAAACTGAACAAAAACATCATCTGGCAAAGACTGGAACTCCTGCAGATCCTTGCGTAGGTGAAATGAGCTGCAGCGGTGAGTGATGATTGCTCACGACTCCGCCCGCAGCCTCCATGGAAACCTAGGGCCTTTTGCACAAAACCAAGATGAAAGGTGTAGGCTGTATAGGTTGGTTATCGTGGATCAACTTATCCCTGATCCTGCTGAACAAAAGCAGGATAGGGGAAGTAGAATATGTTATGCTACAAGCTGGGGATTTATTCTGTGGAGTTCCAGGATTTATTTAATCTAATCCTGTATTACAGTCAGCAGTCACCACAAATGGAAACCAATATTAATTTTAAAGCCTTCACATTGTTATCCCATTAAATCAGACCTACTGTCATCATTTAAACACTTGTGATAATTAAATGCCATCTTATTGGACAGCTGTTTTCTTTAAGGGGGCCCAAAGTGTGCCAAAAATATGTCACCAACAATTACACCACCAGTGGTAGCCTGAACTGTTAACACAAAGCAGGATGGATCCATGCTTTTATGTTGTTTTACCCAAGACCTGAGCCTACCGTCTGAATGTGGAGCTGAAATAGAGACTCATCACACATGATGTCTCATGTCTTAGTTAGCCTTGTAACTTAAGGTTTTGTTTCGATCTTCTATTTTCTGGATTATTTTCTCTGTGAACCCTAGAGAGGGCTGTGCATGAAAATCCCACGAGCCCAGCAGTTTTTGAAATGCTTACACCAACAATGATTCCATGTTCAAAATCACTTAAATCCACTGTCTTTCCCATTTCCCATTAAATCCCCATTTCCCATGATGCTCACTTTAAAGTTCATTAGGTTTTCCTGACTGTTTTAAATGACTACATGCATCAAATTGTTGCCATGTGATTGACTGATTTATGTTAACAAATTACTGAACAGATGGAGTTGATGAAGTGGAAAGTAATTGTAGATGCACACCTTAAGAGAAAAGAAGAAAATAGAGTCAGCATTGCTGGTGTATGAATATGTATGAATGCCCATGATGGAAGAGGCCAACGGCGTGGATTGGCTGCCATATTTCTGTCAGTCATGGATCTTACTAGCAACAAGTTTGAATGAGGAATGGTTGATTAAAAGATTTACTATATAGCACCTCAAAATAACTGATATTTCTATATTCTCATTATTATTATTATCAATTTGCAGAATCATCACAATTCATGCTCTTTTATGCCAACATATATCTGTTGTGTGTCAACACATTTCATGGTGTATATATCCAGAAAGTGAGCAGAACAGAAGTTTATCCTGCAGAGCAATTTTGCTGGTTTTTAACATCAGTTAGACCACAGGGAGCTTCAGCACCCTGTTCCACATCCTGAATGAAAAAAAAAACTAAAAATTGGGATTCCGACTTCTCTGAGAGGGGCAGCCATACATAAAAATACTGTGTGCTAATCACAGATGGAGAGCAAACAGAAGTGCACATATAGGTCCTCTAGAGATAAGCCCTGCAACTTTTAGATGTATTCCTTCTCCAAAACATCTGAATTATACAAGTTGCCACCCTTATCCCGGCAGAGCTGAATGACATGCTGCACATGAAATAATTCAGCCATTTGATTCAGGTGGGTTGAAGAAGGAATACATCTAAAACTTGCAGGATAGTAGCTATGGAGGACCAGATATGTGGACTTCTACCCATTTTCTGTGCCACTCAATCCAATTGGGTTGCGGATGGGCTGGAGCCTATCCCAGCTATTAACAGGTGAAAGGCGGGGTACACCCTGGACAGGTCACCAGTCCATGGGCCAACATAGAGAGACAAACAACCATTCACGCACATACTCACTCCTATTGACAAGTGTCCACTTAACCACACGTGCATGTGTTTGGACAGTTGGAGGAAGTCTGTGGAGAACCCACGCATAGACGGCGTGAACATATAAACTACATGCACAAAGGCCACTGTTTCAAACCCCTCTCCAGCCCAAACTAGCAGCCCCCTCTGGCTCCAACTCGGCCCGGGGCTCGAACCAGCAACATGTGCACCTCTGATTAAAAATATATTTTGGTCAACAACACTTTGCATCTGAAGTGTTGCTAAAGTACTGTCTTGTTTCTGCGGCAGGATTTAGAAAAATGTTCAGATGATGTTCAGTGACTACAGCACCTCCTTTAACCCCGCCTCCCAATCAGGTTGACAGCTACACTGAACAATCTTAGTCTCACTACACATGTGTAAATGGATCCTAGATATTTTGACCAACATTCAACAGTAATTTCACTGGAATCCCTCAGGGCTTTGTACTCAACCCCACCCTTAAGTCAACAATTCCCACATCAACCGTGTCGACCGATGCGACAAAGACTCATTGATGTACTCGGCAAACAGGAGGGCCCTGCAGGGCATCATGAAAACTACCCAGGAGACCACTGGCACCCAGCTTGCCACACCAGAAAACTGTTGCAAGTTGATGCAACTGCAGATGCAGAAGTATTAAAAGACCCAAAACTCCTGGGACACCAACTCTTCACCACCCTGCCATCTGAAAAAAACACAGAACTCATATCCCAGCTGAAAAAACAGCCATCACATTTCTGAACTCAAAGCTGTGAAAAACTGCAACAAAGTATATCTTATGCACTTTTGCACTTTTATTTTAATTATGTCATATTTTTAACAGTCTTGGATTCCAATCATCTTTTCCAGTCCGTGTAATAGGATGTTCTGGCTGACTGTGTAGAAAGCAGCACTGAGGTCCTAGTAAACTGAACTTGGACCATTATCGGTGTTTACTAAAAGACATTAAAGTAATTTTTAAGCTTATCAAATGGATACTTGAGATGGGACTGTAGTTGGTCTTTATTGAAATGTCTAAATCGCTTACTTTTTAGCAGAAGTGTGATCCCTGTAGTTTTCAGGGTTTGTGGGGAACAGGCTAATAAAAAAGAGGCTTTGACTATTTCCAGAAAATCAAACAGCATCTAGCTGAAAACACTTTTCAAGAAGGTGGTAAGGAGAATGTCAAGAGACCAGGGTTAAGTGTTTAACTCTTGCATGATTTCCTTTAAAGTTTTCTGGCTGACAGAATTAGAGCTGAAGATGGGGCCTGAGTTAGTTTTAGGAGACAAAAACAAAGCCCAGGTCCCGGACTTGGTGTGTGTGTATATTCAGCACTTCTCAAATCATATTAATTTGACCTTTTAAAACAAACTACGCAAATTGAAAATCCATTTCTTGCAAAAGAAACTGAGGGTTTGCATAAAATCTTCTCTTAGATTTAATCCTCCATCCTGAGGTGCCCAAGGACTCAATGGAGAGGTAAACCTCCATTTTAACATGAATGAAAACCTCCAGCAGAACCAGGAAGAATGGCCATCTGCCTGGAATGTTAGAAGCATAGAGGATAGGGGATAGGGTTCAACAAGCACCATAGCTAAGCCAGAGATACCTGCTGAGGAAAAAAAAGGAAAAATACAAATTCATGACAACAATGTTGGATATTTATGGAGAGTAAAGAGAGAAGAGAACCCTAGTGCATTATGGAACATCCCCCAGCAGCCTCAGCCAATAGCAGAACTAAAGGGATGGAAAAGAGCATATTCACACCAGAATAGTCTGGAGGATTCAGGAAATCCAAAATATATTGGCGCTTTGGCACATTTTTTCTTCAGTTCAATAAAATCTTCCAGAGAATAACCTGAAACAAGGACTGCGCAGGCTGTGCCTGAGCTTGGGTCAATAAAATACCCCTGCTATGCTTTGATTGTATTTTTAGGTGTGTATGTTGTTTAAGGGTCAATTAAATTTGCTCATGCATGTTGAATTTTGACTTAAGGCTGCTAGCACCAAGTGACTCTGCAACAGCTAAATGTCTCAAATGTAAAATTATGTGTAGGTGTGGGTGTGTGGCTTTGAGGGACTGTTTTTGTACAATGATTTCATTTCTGACATGGGTTTATTTCTTGTTTGGTAATGTGTGACAGTATCTGACATATCTCAGGTCTCAGTCTGAAATCTGTATTTTTACCTTTTGCCTTGTGTGTACTGTAAGGGCGTGCACATAATTCTTAGAGATTAAATGTGTCTGAGAATGTGTGTCTGTGGAGGAGGAAGATGGAGGTCGCAACCCATTACTCACAGCTAGCTGTGTTTACTTTCGCCTAATAGGAAAAACAACATTGATGGCTTCCACTGCATTATAAATCAATAGATTACCCAAACACGTTATAAATCATGTTGCGTTGCTTTGTTGGGGCAATAGACTCTTCTGCATCGATTTCTACATAGATTTAATAAAAGGGCCCCCAACAGACGCAGAGGATCATCTGAATGCTATCTAAATTAAGCTCTCCAGGATGTAATCACACCTCGGTCTGTTAAATGGACTATTTCAGCTCATACATTATAACTGTAGGACTCTCGGGGGTCCTGGTCAGGCTGGAGGGGCTTGCAGTTTGAAAACCGTACTGAGGTTTGAAAGGCTAAACATGGTTGAGAAAATGTCACTTTCAGATAGCAGGTTTTTTTGTGATTCCTGGAGGTTCAAAAAAGAAATGGGAGGAAGAACCTGTTATCAGAGCTCTCTCTGGAACCAGCTCGCAGTTTGAGCTCAAGAAGCAAACACCATCTCTACCTTTAAGGTTAGTCTGTTAACAACCTGTGTCAGTGACAAAGAAATGTAGGCCATGAATTTATTACTTTAAAGGTACAGTGTGTTACTAATTTGGCATTTTATAAGAAAAATCAAGTATCTCTTTTACAAATACATATTTTAGCAAAGTCTAATGACAGTTGCATCGAAACTGTTCTCGTAGACTAGAATGAGTTATTTATGAATACATCTTTGGCGGCACATCCAACTGGAGGCTGCCATGTTGGTTAGTCTTAAGGCCCATTTATGCTCCCTGACGGACGTAAATGTGGACATCCATTCCAAGCGTCTTCATGCATCACTGTCTTCATACTTCCATGCATCGTTTATGTTGATACAGCTAATCTCCGTTAAGCGGCAGTGCTGAGTTCATTGTTAAGTCTGCAAACGACAATAGTTTCAGACATCGCTGTTATAAAGTTGGTTCTAACTACCAACACACCCTGAACACTTGCAGAGCCTTATTAAAAAGCTTGTGCAACTTCTAATGTTTTCATTCTTGTCTTCATTCTTCTTCTACGGTTTTCTTCTTCCTATTCCTCTTCTTCATCTTCTTCTGTGGTTTGCTTCCCCTTAACTATGCTCAACGCTGACACTGCGGTTTCCAGTTGTATTACTCCATCTTCTGTGTCGAATGACGGATGAGCAAGGAGCCTGAAAATGCACCAAATCTGCACGTAATTGACACAGAAGACGGACAAATCCTTCCGTGCGTCCACGTATCCGTCATCTCCGTTGAGCATAAATGGGACCTTACATGTTTTAGCTGTGAAACCCTGTAAGATGTTGGGAGAGGAGAAACAAGCAAAGATGACCATGCATCATTCAACTTGCTGTTTTCCATTAAAATGGAAGACCATCCATTAGAGATGGAAATTGTTAAGAGTTTAGTGAGTCTGGTTCCATTATGAATATCACTGAACAATTCTCACTTAGTAATTAAACATAGTATATATGGCTTTGGATACAATTGAGACTTTAATTCAAAGTATGCACCAACATTCTGCATTGTCATCTCTATTACATTTTACCATCAACGGTGATATCTTGCTAAAATATAACAATTGCCTGTAAAAAAACAACAGCAAAAAATAGATAGATAAATATTTATTTACTTCATGAGTGACTATGGTACAAGCAGGCCAATGGCTTCCGAGGTCTTCATTATCAGAAATTAATAGACTTTGCAGACTCTGCTTTGGGTCGGAGAGTTCTGATAATGGACAGCTCGTCGGGCTTTATCCCTTACGTGAAAAAATTGTTTTACGTATTACGTAGGCAAAATACTTCATCATGTTGGAAGTATTCCCCCCTTTGAGATGATCAGTGCATTACATGTGCAATTTATGCTATTACTGTCCTTGGTGAAATATAGCCACATTATAGACTGCTTCACCCTTGAATCTGTGTTGGAAGTGCCTTCAGCCAAAATATGGGGCGTACCATGTACGTGATGTCATCACGCAAATGAATAAGACCTTCATGGAACCATTAGCAGGATGGTTTAGGCAGAAAAATTATTCCAGGGAATCTAACCACTGGGAGCCGGTTCTCTACAAGAACCAGTTCTCGTCTCAACTTTGCACCAAATACACGGTGCACAATGTTGACATTTTAACATTTGTGATTCTCCCAGCTTTGGTAGTGGTAATAACACGCCTATACAGTGAAGCGCAAGAGAGCACTACTCAGTTGTTTGCATTCATTTAGCGCACCACCATATGGGAGTAATTATTACACACTGGGGCCTTAAAATTAGACAACTAATTCTTTGTTATTATGTCCTGTTATTTTAGCTTCCTGTTAAGGCCATGGTAGAAATGAAAATTCTTCTCGCTTATAAAATTCACTTATTGAACTCCATTGGATTTGAAAGATTTTCCCAACAGAGCACTTCACTCTCAGACTACAAGTTTATTTGTGCTTCCTAGAGGTTCTACAAGCAAATGGGAGGTAGCGATCTTTGTGGAACGAGCTCCCAATAGGGATTCAGGAAGCAGACACCGTCTCTGCTTTCAAGAGTAGGCTTCAAACATGCCTTTGTGATGAATCCCACAGTTAGGAATGGAATGGAATGGAATTGGAATGGTGATCCTTACCCGTCCCCTTAGTTCTGGTGCTATAGGCCAAGGCAGCTGGGGAATGTCCCATGATGAACCAAAGTCAAGGTAATTGCGAACATATTACCCCGCTTCAAAATGAGTATGGTTCAACTGCACTGTGGCATTTCTCTTTGCTTTTCCTGTTAAAAGGGAATTTTTCTGCCCAGGTTTTGCCTTGTGCAGCTCAAGATGGAGGATTGAATAAAAAAGGTTTTGTGAAATCCACCAGTTTCCTTAGCTGGTAATTATTTTGTATGAGTTGCTTTATATGGAAACAAATTTAAATTGTAGTAGTGAATGATATGATGGTTTTTTTTGGACTGACTTAATTGTATCTGCAACAGTCCTAGGGGTCCGTGTATGTTCAGGCAGTTCGTGTTTTCGTATAAAGTCAAAAATTTAAAAATGTAAATCCGTTTTTCCATTTTAATATAAACAGAGCTGATTTTCCTTTCCTGTTACCAGAACGCAAAGATGAAAAACGAGAAAACCAAATGAGAAAAACAGCCTGTTTTGGGGATTTTGTTAAGTCCTTTTTCTCATTTTCC
>JAVQJG010176626.1:0-17640 GCA_036024015.1 Craterocephalus amniculus
GCGTTTGGAGCGTCGAGACCGTTTTGATCTAAAATGTCAAGCGTCTGATTTACGAGCATCCAGCGTCCAACTTTGAGCAGCGAGAGCGTCTCGCTGCTTTTGGTCTGAACGCGCCATTAAAGTTATAGACAGGGGCTGGGCCGCAGGCTGCTGTATCAAAACTAAATTTATCCCCTGACAAAAGACAGGAAAGTAGTCACCTGACTTTGTCTGCAAATAATGATATTTGTGCTTCTGTAGCGTCTCTTTATTCTGTCAGTTAGTGTATGGCATACAGCTTTTTAATGGTGACCTAAAATAACTGCCCAACAGGCTGAACTTGTCTTTCACAGCATTTTACTGACAGAATTTTTTTGTATAATTTAGTTTTATTTATTCACCTTTGTCAAGCTTGCAATTAAAAAAAAAAATTTGACTAATTATTACAAGAATGTAGTGCTCAATATTTGACTGTTTGTATAATTGGACTGCTCTCAACAGATTTTTATTATGTCCTTTGATCCTCAGATGTAAGCAACAGTTTACATAAACATGCATTTTAGCTGCAGAACTAAGCAATATCTTTTCTTTTCAAAAATAAAACTGTGATGTAAATAAGACATATTATAAAGTTAAATCATAAAATATTAAACAGCACCAGAAATGTGTATACATAAATATTTTTAAACCAGGCATGAAAATTGTGTTTATGAAATTTGTCAGTTTAAATGAAGTTCATTACATTCATATAAACATGTAGTGTAAAAAACATCTGAAACGAGTTGGGAGACAATACAAAAAATCTAGTTAGATAGATTAGCTTCTTCTTTTTGACACCTCCTCTAAACTATTCAAACTAAAAATCAGAAAGATTGTTTGCAGTCTCACAAATAAACTTAATCATTGCTTTGTATATCAGAGCTTGTTTGGAGCCAGAGTTACGCATCATATCACAATGTCAGGCGAGAACTGCTCTGCATGTTTACATTATCGGAGTCTAAGGCTGTGTATGAGTGGTTGATATTTCAAAGTATTTACAGCCATTTATATTTCATCCTCTAAGTTCTCCAGCAGCAGAAAACACTCGGGGAGAGATTGTGTCAGGGCATGGCAGAGACTTGGCTGGGCCCTATTGTGCAAGCTCGGAGAATGAGGAAGCATCCATTTTTGCCTTAATGAAGTTAGTGACCCTCTGAAAGGTGACACATTTACCGCCCAAGGGATTTATACACTTCTGCTCCGCGGATCCAGTTCAATATGGAGAAGACTGATTTGGCTCCACGTGGGCAATCCAAATATATCCTCACAATTTATGCCATGTGATTCATTTTCCGACACTGCGCTGATAATTAATGTTGATGCGGTTATATCCAGTCTGGGGAATCGCAAACATACACGTAATGTGTTCAGCGAACCATTCTTTAGCAATCTTGGTGGTTCTGTGAGGTCAGACTGGTATTACTAACATAATCAGAATTTGAGTTTTTTCATTCCGCTGAACGCTGTAACAATAAACAAGGGGTTTGAAAGGATTTCAGAAATCTGTGAATGAAAGCATGCAGAACTCTGTGTGAAGGAAAACGTCCTTAAAGTGTGCTGGAGTCTGAGACTGCTTAATTATTTATAGCATTCTTACTTATGCAAATACACTAAATAATTTCTACATGACAGCTTGAAGCTGGGGCCTAGAGGAGCGGTGTGATGTTTGAATGAGGACTCTCTTTCCATTGCGTGGCCTAAGAAACATAACACTGCGGGCTCTAGGTTGCCTTGGTGCATACTGTTTTACATTCTAATTATCTGGCATGACAGGCTTTATTGCTAAGTCTCTATGCCGAAGCCTTATCCCCAACTCATTCCACATGTGATGTCAGTGTCGGGATAATGAGATAAGATACTTTGAGTGCTTGGCCTTGCACACTCGCCTCTTCATTCCATTTGCAGTTTTTCCTCCCTTCAATACAGGAAATGCTAATTCTGGCACAGTAATAACTAACTAAAAATGATTATTTATGATCATTATTGTATTGTTTCCTCTTTCATTTAATTATCCAATCTCTGAATTATTTTTATTTTGTGACATCCTATCACGACAAGATTGAAATGAATTTCTTCTTTCTTGTGCTTACTTTTAAAATGTTCCCATTTAATTAGATTTATCTGGTATTTTGAGAAATCAAAGGGCAATGACAGTGATTCAAAATAAAATACTTTGTTATGAAGTCCATTAAATATTTAACATGGTACAGCCAATCCGAGACACAAACAGCTAGACAGATTTTTTTTCGAAATCTAATTAAGCTACAGGGAATATATTGCATATTGTAGGTAAACAGACAGAGTCATGGGAATACCAGTTGAAATTAAATGCTCTGTTGATGTTTTTCTCGTTACAAGATGAAATGAAACATTTATCACTGACTTTCATTTCACTAAAAGGCTGACATTTTGCAGGTCAATTTCTGATAAGATGACAATTATTTTTTTCTATTTATATTACAATTTATGAGATCATTCGAGGCTTTGAATGCACCCGAGTAAAATCCTTGCATTCCAGCTGCACTCTGCACACCCTGACCTGATGTATTTAATGTTTTGTTTTCTTCTTTCCTCTCATTATTACAGCCATTGAGGTGAACCTGCAGAAAGCTTTGGCCGAAGCCTCCGAGACCTGCACCCAGGAGTGTCTAATACTGGGCCACTCTGACAGCTGCTGGATGCCCCCAGCTCTGGCCCAGTTCCAGAGTTCTGGCAACAACAGCCCAACCTCCACCCCTACCACCGCCACCATCACCGCTACCCTGCCCTCCTTTGGCTTCCAGCAGAGCTGTTCCCGGGGAGTAAAAGCTAACATGGGCAGCATGGGGGTCATGGATGGTCGCCATACTCTGGGCAGGTCTGTGCCCAAAAAAGATGAACTGGACAAAGGGATCAACCGGCCCCAGTTCTACAACACCCTGGATAGACACTGCAGTAGTAGGAAGGAGGACCCTGTCAAGGTCATCCCCCTGGCAAGCTTCTCATCGCCCCGGCAGCAGACACCAACCGGTGGAAGCAACAGCTCCTTCTTACATGAGCATCAGCTGTAATAGTAAAAGACAGCTCTTCACTGACATACAGTACATATGGCTTAGTCCATTGATGGCTTATGACTTTATGATTAGTATGTATGCGCACATGTGGAGGTATGCATAATTTGAGCAATTCTGATTAGTTCGAGCTCACTTTTACCAGTGAAGACATCTTAGAATGGATGAGACTCTACTGATGTTGTCAAGACAAAATCAGATGGAATCAGTCTGACAGCTCAAGCATTTAAAGGAAACGTAAGTTTCAACACATCAGACCCATGTACAGTAAAAAGAGGTAGTTCTGTACCAAAGTAGATCCATCAGGACAAAAAAGACTATTTTGCTTTCAGTTTGGTGATGTTCGCTTGTGACACAAAAGGGCACTGTCCACTTTAAGCTTCTTTGGTCTAGCTTAGTAAGACTGTGTTCTAAAAGACCATTTCCTGGCACAGAAACAAATGCAAATGCAGTACTTTGTGTTATGAGTGAGCTAAACTGGCCTAAATGTTAATTATGAGCTCCGGGCTAAAGGCATTTCTGTTAAAAGTTCTAGTGAAGTATTGCTCTTTATAACACGTGGCACAAACTCCTTTGATAGTGGAAGATGTTTCTTTTGTTTTGCCTGAACATGTTTCAGAAGTCTATTCTGGGTAAGGGGGACTGCAGACGGATTAAAAGACAAAAAAAGGAAGGAAAAAAAAAGAAGTCAATAAAGCATAACTAGGCCAATAATAGACAGCACCACAACTCCATATTTTGAATTCATTCTCATCACGGACCAGTACACAAAATGAGCCCCCCTCCAAAACATACTACAAACCCTCACCCATGCACACTTGCATACTCATGATGTTTTTCCATATGGTGATTGCTCCATCCCTGCCAACTCTATTAAGAAAATGTTCACTCCTAGCATTATCTCAGTAGCTTTGTCTTGAAAGGCACCGCCAGATGCGCTTTGGAAATGCAGTCTTTGTTTTCTTCCTTTTGTTTCACATTTTGCTGCTCAGAAACCTTCACATAATAACAGCTATAGAGCCAATTATGAAATTTTTGCTCTAATTACTTTGATGTGAGGTCGCAGAAGCAACCCTTATTGTGGTAAGGAGGTTCGGAATAATTCTGTTTTTTCTAATTCGCAAAATGTGCTCCGCGTGTACAAAGACAGAGAAAAAAGGTGACAAGGAGACAGAAACTATTCCCACTGTTCTTATCACGCTATTAACACCTATGTTCCTGAAATTAATTTTTTATCTGTGCTTTCGAACGGCGGTTACTGTGAGCTGCAAAGTTTCTGATATCAGTTGTACTGTGTTGACATGAGAATAATAGACCGGACTGCTAAAAATTTATTCAAGGCCCTCAGTCTAACTGAATTATTTATTTTAGTTTTATTTTTGCAGCTATATGTGGAATAGATGTCGGAATCATTTGAAAGCCCCTCCCCTGCACACTGCTCCTCACATGGTTCCAAAAAAAAACTGCATCAATGCCTGAATGTGCAAATTGTTCTGATGATAATAACTACTTCATACTGACTTGCCTTGTAGCAGATTGGGTGCAGCATAATGTATTGCTACAGCAATACGTGACTTTGCTGATATCCATTTTTCTTTCGAGTGACATCCAAGCCAGGTGTCCACATCATCAGGTATATGATTCATGCGGTTCATTTTTTCATACCATCTTGCAAATTGGAACAAGCCTAAATCTATAATGCAACATGGTATTCTCAAGGGAAGGTGCAAGGCAAATTGTGTTTGTATGCTCTTAGCTTTTCTATTTTCTTAAATCAGGGCTCTTGAGAAAATAAAGAGGATTTATCTGATATTCAGTGAAATGATCACTTAAGGGAACAGTGTGTCAAGGACACAGAAAGGGCAATTCAATTTCACCTCAGCCAATTATGAAAATGAATTGAATTCACATCAGGCAAGTTAGATAAATAAACATCCATTTATGAAAATGTCCATATTTTAGAATCCAGTTTCAGCTCATTTAGTGATCATGAAGTGATTACAGCATTTTTTTCCATCCATCTCTCTCTGTCTAACTTCTCATCCCCTTTCCTTGTTTTAGGAAAGACACAGAACAGTTTCCACACTACATTTTTAATCAAAAGGAGCACATATCAAAGAGAACACACATCATGATGTCAGTGTATATCAGAGTTTTATCACCCTGCCAATAAAGATTCCAACCTTTATATCCAAGACCCATAATATGTGATCCAAAAGTTGCCTCAAAAACCTCATAGCTCTTTTTTTGACTGCCGTATGAACAAGCTTTGTAGATAAAATGGCTAAATTTCTTAAGAAACATGCCCATGTATTTACTACACTGGTTATATATATTATGTTTCTGTGAAATTATTACGAATATGACAAAGAAAATGGTCCCCTTCCTCTTATCATGAATTGAGAGAGTAGCTATATGTATGGAATGATAAACACTGTCAAACTGTTATAAATATGTGACTGTTTGAAATAATCTGCCTGATCACATGTGTACAATAAGCACAATTATAAATATCTATAACCCCTTACCACCTCTTTGTTCATTCTGCCCATTTAGCTCCTTTGTGCTACAGTGTAGCAGCAGTCACATAGACTGCTGTCATTCATATAGAATGACAACTTCAAATGGGATAACTGCACGAATGTACACCGGTAGGATGTTGCTTTTGATAATGATGCATTTTGCTTTTGATAATGGTTCTTTTTTTTTCTTTTCTTTTTATTATTGTATATCTGGATGCATATAGATGGATTGTTCAAGTTCAAGTGAGGGGCTTACAATTTGAATGTCCAGCATTATTATTATTGTTATTTTTACATGAAGTTCCACTGAGAGGCTATTCACTGTGTCAGAAATGTTATGCCTTAAGAAAACCTGAAAAAAGGCAAAAATGGTGAGTGCTCATGGGATTTCACTTTGCATGATTCGGCTTTTATTGCTTTCAAATATATCCTATATGTATATTTTTTATTCCTTCCACCCGGTAATAGAGATACAGACAATGATTTACATGCAACCTAACATTTCTTGTTTTTTTTCTAAGATTTTATTTTCTTATCAATATACGTGTCATGATCACTGTGTCATAATCTGCATGAACTGTTTGGACTTTGATGAGGCATTCTGACACACAAATGCGTGCTTCATGCATCCACCATTGCAATCTGTGTCAGTACTGATATTTACTTCTCTACCTGTTTGTCTGTCTGATGGAATACAACTAATAATACACAATGTAGACATTCATAGCTAGTGAAGTGTGCACACCACTTGCACATCTACGCATAGACAAATAACAAATATAGAAACTGTTCAAGTAAAGTGGATTTTTAAACTGTACATAGCAGTACCCCTGAAGAACTGTTGATAATGGCTGTAAACTGGAAAGACACTTAATGACAACTGATTACAGGAAATTAAAATGTACACAATGAGGAAAAAGGGAAAATATAAGAAGTGATGAGATGACAATCTCTGTTGTAATGTAAATGGGACATATGCATAATTCTGATGAGTGTGTTTGAATGTGTTCATAGGTGATCTTGTAAGTACGCAAGCAAGAGCATGCGTGTCTCCCTGCATGTATGCGTGTGTGTGTGTGTGTGTGTGTGTGTGTGTGTATGGGTGTACTGGCATGCACCTTGCCAGAGTATTTTATGTACAAAAAATTTATCTTGTACAAAAATGGTATCAAAATATGATATATGACTTAAGTATATGCTTGTAAAATAGTCATCAGTGAGTCAGGTCAAGTTTGCTTTGAGAGAAGGCTTCAATGCTTGCCAACAAATCTGTAATGGTCAGTTAAAGCTATACAGTCTGTGTTGTCATGCCTTTGTAAGATATCCCACTGAATTCTATGAAAAAAAAGACCTTCCGTATGGTGAAATGATTTTTCTTGTCATTGAATTTTACTTGAGCCATTAAATATTGAGACCTCAAAAAAACACGAAGATCATGCTTGTTTTTTAGAGTAATATCATTTGCGGCTTTTTCATGTTATATCATTTTTATGTTTTACGTCTGTGATTGATTTGTTTTGATATTGTTCTGCCGTGATAGTACAGTTATAACAGTTATGATTTTCATGATATAGACCCCTTTGAACATGATGCAGATTTTCCCCATGATTGTGTTTATGTGATACATGAAAGATGTTTAATACTTCTTTGCAGTATATTCTCTTTTTATACCTTTATGTAACTGCCCAAATATTTCTTATTTTCTGGTTTATTTTAATTTTAATTTTAAGAAAATAATCATAATATTCACAATATTTGCCAAATTAATCATCAACTCTCAGCATCACCACAGCCTCTTGTCTCTTCTCCTTAAACATTAAACTAGCATTGCAAATGTTACCTGGTGCGGCACATAAAGCTGGACGGCAACATGGATACAGTCTTCATGAAGTTAAGGTTGATGTTCTTCATATCCACTTTTCCACCCCTGTTCAAAAAGCCTTCGGCAATGTCATGCACGGAAATGCCACCTCAGCGATGGCAGAGGGTGTACTTCTGCTGTTTCTACAGATTATTCTTCACTGTCAAAGTATTTGCAGTACTCTGAAATGCACCAGAAAGTGAAATCAAGTCAAAACAAAATCAAATGCCTGGTGAAAATAAGATCCATGAGCAACAATGAAAATAACTGTCACACATAGGACTTAAATGTAGATTAAATGGTCTAAAGTTTTACAAAGTAGTCCAACACAACTCCTGCAATATGATAGAAAGTGAAGTAACAATTACATATTGTGTAATGTGCAACACCATACAGCTCCATCCTGAATCCCATACTTGACCTTAAAAGTACCATCCACTTTCTATATTTTGATCGTGTTGAATAGGCCAGCAGATGTTGGAAGATGCTAATAAAGATGTCCTTATATCATTGGTTTTAGACTAATTCAGAAAGACAGTTTAAACATTAACAACACTTTCAACTCCTGATTCTTGGTTTTTCTACTGAACTCACCTGAGAATAGTTCAGCTTGCTTCCACACTTGAAAAAGGCATGGTTGTGGCTTAGACCATTTCCTGTTTATACATTGTGTTTCATGGCATATCCAGAAGTGGGTAGAGTAGCCAAAAGCTGTACTCAAGTAAGAGTACTGTTACATGTAAGCAAAAGTTACTCAAGTAAAAGTAATGATCCAAATATTTACTTGAGTAAGAGTACAAGAGTTACATCTTATTGATTCAACAGTCACATGCATTCTTGAACTTTCACGGTATTTAGAAATCTGAATGAAACCTTGTGCTAAAAAGCAATTTACAGATTAAATTGAAATACAAATTGACTTCTGAGCAATTTGTGTTGAACATTTGAGCACACAATTTTTATAGAAAAAAGTTCAAAATGAAATTTTTGCTTAAAATATTCAACATATCTAACAAAAATGTTTGTGAAACTGACACAGATTAATGCATGCTTTGCTCAATTTTCCCTTTCTTAATGTTCCATTGTTTTGGCAGAGAGCCTCATATTGCCTGGGTTTTGGAGCATTTTGGCTCATTTTTCAGGATGCAGAGTATATATGATTACAGCGACTACTAAAAGAAAGCGTAGAGTCTCTTCTACATTAGGAAAAAAAGCTTGTTTCTAGCATTTTCTGTTCTTTAGCAATCTGCAACAGAAGTACCTGCTTTTCACCAAAAAACTGAGAAAATTTGCTTTTTGTGCAACAAAGCACTTTTAGCAAAATTGTGACTTTGATGCAAGTATTTGTTACTTTAGTGATACCATGATATCCATACATTTGTTTGCTTTTCTGTAACAGCAAAAACAACGCTGCAAAAGGTTTTTGGTGTTAAAATAAAACCATTCACAACAAAAAGCAACAATAATGTCAGAACATTTTTGCCAAAAAATATGATCCATTTAGCGTCCTCTCCCTCCCCCACAGTGTGTGTGTATGTGCATCTTTGATCGATAATGACATTCTCAATTACAAAACCTCCGCGACAAATATTCTGCACCAAAGTAAGCTGCTTGGATTATTTTTTTTAGAACTCTTCGCCATTTTGTGTCAATATCTCGCCAAACACTTACCCACAACTTCCTGCTGTACCGCAACCTGTTTATTTGACAGATGAGCTCCGCCAAAGTGTACTGGAGCTCCCCCCATTACAAAACACAAAGGACGTCTTTGGCAGTTATCGTTTAAATTTGAAAAGACGTCACAATGGTCAATACCTGATTGATTGTAGGGATCATGGAATTATACACAAGAGCTATCAACCGATGACTCAGATGCTTTTGAAAACGTGGGCGTATCTCACTTTGGGAAAGTATTAATAATATAATAATATTAAAAAATACTGACAGAAATAATGAACTCATTAGCCTAATATTGATTGTAACGGAGTAAAAGTACAAAAAAATAATTACAGATTTACTCAAGTAAAAGTAGAAGTATTCTTATACAAATCTACTCTCACACTCACACTCACAAGTAAATGTAATGGGGTAAGGTAGCTCGTTACTACCCACCTCTGGGCATATCACATGCCCAACAGAAAACAATAGCCTCAGTAAATGTTGCTTTCTCACAATGTTCAGCCATTAAATACGTAGAACCATTACAATTCAGATTACTGGACAAACACAAATTTTCTGGTGAAACTTATTTCCTCTGGGCTTGATGCAGGAATGTCCAAAGTTTGTCCTCAAGAGTCACTGGCCTTACAGGTTGCGGATTCTTCCTGCTGCATCATACATGAATTGAATTAAAGGGTCAACGTAACTTGTCAGAATTTGACAACAAGCTGCTAAGGAAAGACGTTTCATTTTAATCAGGTGTGTTGAAACAGGGGGACGTCTAAAACCTGCAGGTCTATGGTCTTCGCGGACTGGAGCTGGACACGCCTGGCCTATGGGATTGCATGGGATTTCAATCAAACTAAGAATACTGCTGCATTTAATTCTCATTGTTATGAAACAATGTAACACAGTGGGACCATCTAGTCACAGCAGTTGGGAGGAGTTGTATTGAAATCAGCCTCTGCAATATCCTGACTTCCATTTTTCCTTTAAAAAAATTTTTCAAGAGCAGTTCTGTCATTTCATTTTAAAGTCTGTGCATCAACATACCACCAATGTATGTAATATATAAAATATGTGATGCAAAATCTCAAAAATGTATATGATATACAGATGTGTTCTTACCTTTTGGATATATTCAGCAATAGAAAACACTGAACTTCCTGTCATAGGGTAGCTACCTCCCTTATTACTGTTCAGTCATATCAGCCTGAGCCATGGACTGAGATAGCCCATACATTTTGAGAGAAAAATCAATACAACACAATAAACTTTTAGCCTGATGGTCCAATAAAGTCAAGAAGTAAATGTAAGTTTAGGCCAGGAGTAGAAAATATATCTTTCCATGCATGCGCTGACAATTTTCAGAATGACAGCTTTGATTTACTTTAGACTCACTGAGCACAATCATCTCAATATTTTTGGTCTTTTTCTTTTAATAAATCTGTACCACATAATTGTTTTCCCACTCCCCAATCCTTCAATCTAAGCCATCCATCCATACATGAGAGCTTTGATACCTCAGAGGCACAGTCTGTAACAGCCTCAGCAATCCCCCCGAGCTATCTATCCTACCTGAGGCCCTTTTGGCTTAATGCTTTAACCACTCTTCTTTTATGGATACATACAAGCCCTGAGAGAGGAAATCTCAAGCATACCGTACAGTGCAGGGGTTGATGTTCACAACAACCGGACATGACAGGATCTCTCAGCACTGACTCTTAACTTGTATGACACGAAGAGCCATGACATGCAGCTCGTGACACTCTAAAACCTTTCTGGACTGTGTCATCTTGAAGCCTCTTCAGCATGTGTTCAGTCCCTAGCCTCCTTGAGAGAGTCTGCTGTGACCTGTCCTGTTAGTTTTCCATGGTAATTGGTCAATGATGAGACAGTGACAGTCCCAAGGATTGGGATCGCCACTGTCAAAACACATACCCAAAGACACAGATCTGCATTTCCAGTAATTACTGCATATTTGAACAGTAAAAACTTTGTGATCGTAGCAGAATGTTCAAACACACATACATTCCACACACTTTTTCCCATCTGCTAACAAGCCCAACTTCTTGTAAGCCTACTTAGTTCTCAAGGTGTCATCTGTTGAAGTGTCAAGAGAACATATAGAGATTGTCAAACAGCACACTCATTTCAAATTGTAATTAAACTGGCCATCAGGTACCTAGAGGCTGTTTAGTCAACAGCAGGGTACTAATTACTATAAGATGACCTTTGGAATAATATCTGGTGAATTATTCATAGTTGAGAAAATTGCTTCGGAGATATGCCAACAACATCCAAGGGACAGTTGACTGTACACACATGCAAAGAGTCCAGCCTGGCCATGAAATTAGGTCAGCGGATGAATCAAACTGTACCTTATGGTATGAGAAAATTGGATCATTTGCAATAATACCGGCAAGAAAATGATGAACGCATTCAAAAAGCAAAATGTGAATTTTCAAAATTTGACAGTAAATTTACCAACATTAATTAAGTATAAAAAGGTTTTGGCCAGAAAAGAAACCTTGTCTCAGGGTAGCTAGAAAGCTATTATTATGGAAGCTGATGTGTCATTACAGTGCACATTTGGTAAAAGAACAAAATTTTAAGTATTTGGACATTTACTCTTTGTCTGTTATCTACTTAAATTCTTTTGTACATTTTAAAGTGTTTCAAATCTTTGGAAAATGTATTCCGTTGCTTGAGAAGCAAACTAAGTTTTAATTCAAGCAATGTCATACTTAAGAACTCTGAAAAACAACTGCCTAGAGAAAGACATTGCATATTACTGCCCATTTATGATGATCTTCAGCAAAATATAGGGGGGTTTAATTGGATTGAAAGAAATATATTGTTATATAAAAGAGAAGAGAAGATAAAGACAGAGAAAGCACAAAAAGAACAAGAGAGTAAGAGAGAGAGGGTGGGAGAAAAATTTTGCTATAAAATATTCCAACAAATTCATCTGCCTGCGGTGATTTTCAGAACCACTAACAGCATCTTTTCCCTCATGCTTCAAATGTTTCTGTGGGGTATTCTGCAGAGAGAGGGCAGAGGTCCTGAAGAGTTTCTTTCCTATCTCTGCTCAACCTTTAGGGACACTTTTACAAAATTACTCCTGGGACCTTCCACAAAACTCTCCTCCATGTTTCTGTGTGACATAAATACATAAAAAGCCATAAAACTAGTCCTTAGAGCTAGACTAGCGCGGCACCCCCTGAGTGATTGGGGAATCTGGGTTGCTTTATTAATGCTGAGCCTGAATAAATTGATTCTTTTCAATGGCGATTTTTGCTCTGCAAATCAATTGCACCTCTTACAGTGTCTCTATTACAGAAAACAAGATGTTAGGTAGTGGACTGTGCTAACCTGGGCCCTTTGGTAAATGAGTATTCCCATGCAAAGTAGGGATTTTATCATCTTCTACTTGTGCCTAAAAAAATTTGTAAATGTAAGTATATTTCTTTCCATGCCTATGCAAAAATTCTAGCGCTAGAAGAGGGAAACTGCATCATTTCTGACAGCGTTGAAGTGATTACAGCATTTGTCAATTAGTAGTCCTTCAAAAAAATAAATAAATTGCTGTGTATTTAAAGTAGAATTTAGCTTTTTTTTAACCTGGGGTCTGTTTTCATCTTTCCTTTCATACATGTGAGTGATGGAGAAAGGAATTTTTGAGATAGCTCCAATATTTAGCCGGGCAGGCAGCTAGCAGCACAGCTAATGATAAGTATCGGGCATTTGCTCCCATGTCTAAGTTTGCCCTAAAAACGTGTTTTATTCCACACTGAAGTGCTCTGATAGTCTCAACAACCGTCCAACACCGTACTAGAAAGGAGAAATGAACGAAAGCATCTGTATTACCTGGCAATTGCTATCTTTTGGTGTCAGTAGTGGAATCTCCCACAGGTGTTTTGACGCGAGTTAATCCCGCGACATTTGGACACAGACACCAAAACATAGCGATCGGCAGGTAATACAGAAGCTTTCGTTAATTTCTCCTCTCTTTTATGTTGTCAGACGCTCATTGAGACTATCAGAGCACTTCAGTGTGGAAAAAAAGCTTTTTTTTGGGACAAACTTACACGAGAGGACAATATCAGATGAAAGTAGTGCTGCTATGATGCTTATGTCAAATCAAGACTCATTCATCTTCACACAACATTTAAAACCAACCGAGATTAATTACAGAAGCCGAGAGCTGCATTATAATCTTCAGATAACGAGTTAAGTTTCTTGTGTCATGAAAACGAGGACCATTATCTCATTAGATATTGCTAACCTGTTTTTCAAGACAACAAAATGATTAAGGTGGGCTCAAAACTAAGTGGTTAGTATGTTACATCTGATCTACTTGATTTACAGCTGGGGAGGTGCTACAGTCATGTGTAATCCTGTGAATGAGTGAAGGTAAAACTGAATCAGACATCAGTTTACATCCATCGATGGCTATAGCGCAATCCAGTAGACCACAGATACACACAGGCAACCATACATGCACACAAACACACCAGTAAGCATCAAACAAACTCAAAAAAAGCACATACAATACATTGATGTATTACCTATTATTTGTTTTTATAATTATTATTATAAAAGGTTTCTGGGGGCAACCAGCGTGTAGTTTGCATGTTCTCCAACTATTCATGGGTTCTCTCTCATCTTCCTACCACAGTCCAAAGACATGCTTGTTAGGCTGATTTAAGTCTCTAAATTCTCGCTATGAGTGAGTGTGAGTGACTGAATGTTTTTTCTCTGTGTGTTTATTCTGTGATGGGAACAGTTCCATTCAACAATTCCTTCTATCTGTCTTTTCACCATTCTGAAGAGAAATTCAAGCGATTTCCTTGTAACTTCTAAAGGGATTATTTGTCCCTATATCTGGTTAAATGAGGGCATTTCTGAATGCAGATAACCATGAACAGGTACAAGCAGATGATTTATAACATGTGATTTAACAACAGTTGATAACGTATTATTATTATTGTGCTTTTATTTTTTATTTTTTGTATTTACGACCATTCTAAGTATTCTTTGTTAAGGAAAATTTAGGACAGTGTCTAACCACAGTTTATAAACTATGCACTTGGTCTCACAGAAATAGGTGAAATGACCATGACCTCTTTTACACTGAGGACACCTGGTGATGTGTGGAAATTACAGGCTAGCACCACATAAATAATGCCAGTGGAAAGTCAATTAGCAGTTTTGATGTGGTGGAGAAACAATTTCCCATGTGGTAGCAGAGCAGCCTGAATGTACGACTTTTAAATAGGAGATTCCTATTTAGCCCATTGGAGTGTGGTTAGGCTGGTTAACTTTTTGATTAGCTTTAGTGAGAATTTATGTTATTTATGTTTTGGGAAACTCAAAAATGCCAGCTATATTCCACTCACACTCAATTTTCAGCATTGTAGCAATGAAGTAGCTAACGTCCTGTCTGCATAGACAATTCATTGAAGCTGCTGACTACTGTACACAAGAAATAGTGGTCTTAAGAGCTGTTTTAAGTGCCTGTTGGTGCATTCAGCATTGGCCTGTAGGTAAAAACAAGATGATTAAGAACTGTGTAAAAGCCTGTACAATGTTAAATGTGACAGGCATTTGATAGTATACCATGAACATGGAAAAAGTGGCTTAAAAGGAGATCTGTGGTTTCTTTGGCCAAAGGTTATGTGAGGTAATGGCAAAGAAAAAGATGGGCTGAAAAAGCTGTCCTTAAAGGTTAGTATGACTGTGCTATCCAGTGACAGCAGCATACCAGTGATGAAAAAAAGCAATACGTGACTGGGGGCATGTGAGAATGGAAAGTGGCCGGAGCAAGCGTGCACTGGTTCTGGAATTGTTCTTGGAAAAGGCAAAGACCGGGCATGCAGAGACAGGATTCCATGCTTGCCATTACAGAGTGGAAGGTATGGCAGGTAAAATGCTCCCACTGAAGCACCTGCACCTGAAAAGAACTCCTAACAAACAGATACTTTGATTGTTGCCTTGCCTTTTGTTCTATCAGCGAGGGTGGATGGGCACAAGGAATCAGCATCAGCTAGATTCTTACAAGAAAACAGCCTCTATACAGAGAATCAGGCTTTGCACTTTGCAAAACAGAATGATAGGTTTGAATTAAATTCATGCAAATTTTAAGAAGCAATTTTGTTTGAAAAGAATATCCTTTGGAAAACACGATCCATCTGATGCACAAAAGGTTATTCTGCCTCCTCCTGCCATTGGCATTACACCTCCACTGCCTGCTTAAGCGGCGGCAGCTCATGATACCTGATACTGTAATTTTGCTCCACTGAGGAAAGTCCATGAGAAAAATAAGCACATAGATACAGTTTAGAGTCTGTGCCAGTAGACTGAGGTGAAACTTTTTCTCCCCCAATATTTCAACCATCCACCTCCATACTAAACCTGTGATTAGGGTCTTGCTGGACAAGGATGGGAACTGTTTCTTGGCGTTTGGAGGATTGCTTGAGCCTCCGGTGACCACCTGAGAAGTATGAAGGCTGAGAAGCTTCTTTAAATTTAGCACAGAGAGAAGGAGGGAGAGAGTGAGTAAGGATGAAAATGGCATGGCTGCTTACCAAGAGGCAGCTTCCATATCAAATAGTTTATGTAATGGTAATTTTATAGCTGTGAAACACACACTGTGGAGGAATGGTCAAAAGGTTTTGTCAACTGACTTGAGGAGAGAGCACTTATCAGCATGGGGTAAAATGATGAGTTTCCTGTTTTTCCACATGTAACCATTCAAATTCTCAGATTTTTATATCAGTGAAGAAGTGAAAATGGTCGACCCTTATATTTCTCAAGAGTGGTTTTAAATACCCTTTAGGTGTATATGGCCAAGACCCCTGAATATCCAAATTAAGTGTTATCACAATTAGGTATTGTGGTGTATGATAGAGTGTCGGAAACACAGACTGTTTAATACCATTAGAGATTTCTCTAATAATTGGTCACAATTTAGGGTAATTGGTGATCATTAACAATGACCTTGTTCTCTTGGAAGTTAGAGAGCTGCTGCCAAGTCAGTCCCCCTCCCACTGTCATTAGAGAGCAATTACAGACAGAATCCACTCAACAATGCCCTTAAAACATCCACAGCTGCAAATCTAAATAGGCAAACATTGCGTGCATTCTCTAAGTTAATGCATTTAACATTTTATAGTTTTCCTACATAACATTTCAAATGTAAAAACAATTTGAGAGATTAAGCATGTTCAGTGGGTGATGTATTCTGCACCTTTCTTCCTTTTTGAATAACTTTTTATACACTGAAATTAGGTTGATACAGGTTAGAGTTAACATTTGTTACCTTTAATCAGAGCATAAGGGATCTAAGCAGCTAGTTAGTGCCCCTGAGAGTACTTGAAACTATTCAAACTATGAATATATATTATTGATTAATTTAAACTGAAATTTTAATGCACACAAAAACCAGAATTAAGATCTGTTTTGATCATAGATGTATTCTGTGAATTTTCATGATTGGCACAAATAGTACTGGTACTTTGCAGGGCTGCTTCTGTCACACAGTGCATGCAGAAAGCTTTTTCTGCTGTGGAACATCTAGAACTTTTGAGGTTCACAAATATAAGAAGTCATGGTCAGGTCTTCTACAGTTTAAATGATTTTATAGTGAAAGATTGCATGGCTTGTACTGATGAAGGTAGTTAGTTTTGTTTACCTGTTGCTTATCTGCTGACATTTTCTGTCACTTTCAAAATCAGGCCTGTTCAGTGTGATCCTATGGGGGCCACAGACCTGCAGGTTTAGATGTTTCCTTGCTCGCCAACATCTGACTCAAATAAAGGCTCAGGCTGATTATAAATATATAAATTATGACTTCTCACTTTTTGGTCAAGGTTTAGCTCTGCAAAATAGAAAATAACATGATATGTTGAAAGTGTTGACTTGCCTGGTAGATAATAAAAAGAAACAGAGTTCCAATCATGTCCCTCTTGCAGTTAGGAAGAAGTGAAAGTTAGGAAGAGTGAAAGTGGTTTTGTTGTGAGTTCTTTGTTCAAACCTTACAGTGTTACAGTACTGCAGGACAGCCACTGTGCCTGGCAAGCCTGTTCTTGTTCTGCACACATGCAGCTTTCCTCCAGTTAAGGCAGTGAGTCCCTGAAGCTCTTCCTCTATAGAGTTTATTGTCAGAATCTATCCGATGGAAGGATGCCTCTCCCTCCTCTTTGAAATCCGGAAGATCAAACAAAACAGCAGTGTTAACGCAGACTGTGTTGTGTTTGTTGTTTGAATATATAATCAATTTCCATGGCTAGAGGTTTTATTTGTTATTCTATAGTTGCAATATTACTAAACTGATAATGAATAATATGCCCTGTTGCAGTATCTGTTTATTTAGAACATCTATGCCGTAGGGAATTAATTAAATTTATAAAAGTTATCTATCTATCTATCTATCTATCTATCTATCTATCTATCTATCTATCTATCTATCTATCTATCTATCTATCTATCTATCTATCTATCTATCTATCTATCTATCTATCTATTG
>JAVQJG010176654.1:0-14258 GCA_036024015.1 Craterocephalus amniculus
CAGCACTTTTCATCAATTTTCTCCATCTTTGCTTTGTACTTCTTATATTTCTTCCCGGATGCATGCAGGCTCTTCTCTGCGCCGTTTTCTCTCACCAGCTATGTTGTGCACCTCAGGCAAAGCTCAGAGACGAGTGGGGCTTAATTTCAAGATGAAGTTTCAAACGAGAGCCCACACGCCTTCCTGCATGTGAGCCTGCACTCCGAGTGGGTGGGCTGACGATAAAAAGAGATCAGTGATGTGTGTATGGAGGGAATTTTTTAACACGCCTAAGGTAATCATCGTCATCACAGTGACCATAAGCACAGCAGTATCGCCGGGGTTCCTTTCTTCTTATGGAAGACTTCTGTATCATTTTTCACCCAGAAAGTTAATCGTTTTTTACTGCTTTCTCATTCTGTTTTACTACCTGCAAACCCTCAGAGCCCCTGGCCACTTCCCTCTACTTATATTTCTGTCGTCATATTTGTTCCTTTTATTTCCTACATAGATCTTTATGTACTTAACTGTCTTATCATGTTTCATGTTTGTTCTCCTATTTTTCACATTCTCAGGCCCTGATAAACTCTGTTCTTTGTGGACACAACATATTAGAGACTATTATGTTGTTGTTTGGGAGTTTAATATTGCGTTCGGACGGTACTGTGTGAATTGGAGGTACGGTTCTCCTTGAGAGTCTATGAATGCTTTAAAATGTGATTTTTTTTTAAAGAATAGGGATTTATCAAAGTTGGGACTTCACAGCAGATTTATAAAAGTGCATAACTGAGCAAAGCAGCTCATATGTCTGGAAACAAATGATGAAACTATTCCTCAGGAGCTTGGATTCCACCAACCCTCAGGCAGATTTGAAAATTCTTGTGAGTTTTTGATTAGTGAACAAAAAAAACCAAAACAAAAAACCAGTAGCAATATCTATTATGCATTCCATGCAAGCCTCTTTCACATAAACTGATGTTCATTTTTATTGGTCTCTTGTCGGGAGAATACTTAACAACAGTGTGCATGCTTGGACTGCTAGAAGAAAACGACTTTCAGGATCATTATTTCCCTCTGCATTTGGCTTAAGGACAAACCATAGGGGTAGTCTGTGAAATGGGATTAAGGGAAAGTCTTGTTTATTGCGATAAGTCTGGCTCATCAAATTGAGAATTGCCTTCCATCATCGTGGCTCAAATGATTCCCAGCTGAGTTACCATGGTAACTGGTGCTGGTTAATAAGACTGCTCTGGACCAGGAAAACTACTGAGCTCATTCAAGTCTGAAAGAATGTCTGATGAGTCAGAACAGGACTCTTAAAATGATATTAAATCTATTTAAATTAGATAACAGCATCTTAATTGTTTCTAAAATGGAGAAGAATTTTAATACTGCAAAAGTCAAACATTGTATGCAATGCAAAAAAAAAACTGCATTTACCATTAATGGGACTACTGGAACAAGGCAGGGTGTTTTCCAAAGCACAGCAACTCTTTTCTGAATGAGACTGGGTTTAAAAAGGTGCTGGAAAATCCAACATAGTTATTCTGAGCATGTTTTCAGAAGCCTAGGGCTGACATCATCTGGACCTGCAGCCTTGTTCTTGTTCACTTTGTCCATTTGCTTCTTCACCTGACCAGGAGACAGGCTGAAGGTGGAGTCAGAGGACGTCCCAGTATGTGCTGATGTGGACGGAGATTTTGATTTGTAATGGTCTGACTGACCCCCAGCAATATTCTGTCTGTTTTTTAAAGTCAAGTTCAAGCAGAAATCTAGAAAAATGAAGCCTTAGTAACACTTTTTAAGCACTATTTACAACTATAGTAACAATCATGCTGTGCTGATGCTTAAGCCTGCAGAGTAGTTTGCTCTTTAGAAACTGATCCAGTTAGCTGGTTAAAAGAATTGCACAATCTCTTCAGGATGTGGTGACAACCCTATCACCAAAAGAAAATGGAAAAAATAAACAAGCATTGCTCTACAGATAAGTTTAACTTGCTTATTTTTTTTCTTTTGTAAAAAAGTTACATTTAAAAGCGTACTGCAGGTTTCACTTCAGCAGCAAAGGCAGTGCTTTAAATGGGCCGTTTAATTTTACCCCTCAGCGTACCGGGACTTTTTTCCACAATTCAGTGTGTTCAGTGCGTACCTGTACTTTAAAGTGAATGTCTGCCTCATTAGAAGGGCTGTCGTAGTCGTGTCACTCCGTTTCTCTCTGTGTCTGCTGCTGCTCCTCTCGGTACAACCCCCTTCTCTATTCAAGAATAGTTCGATCCCGCCCACCCAGTCTTTCCCGACTCAGGCTCGAGCCTCTCTGCACAGAGAGACGCACTGCTTTCTTGAGCGGCTGATAAGCATTAGTAATGAAAGTAATTAGCTTCAACCAGGATGTAGCTTCTACCTCTCAACCCATTATCATCATCACCAGTCCTGCTGCATGTAAGCTAGGGTTGCTCAGGTGCCCAGTCCCACTGTTCTCTGGGTGAACTGGGATGAGAGAAGCTAGCTGTTGTCATATGCATGTGTTAATGCCAAGATGCTGCTGCATAGCTAGCTTACTGGGTGTACAGACAGATAATATGATCATTGACAAAAAAGCTGGTTCAGGTAAGACTGTAAGATCAAATCCACTAATCAAACTATTGATGTATAGATGGATAGAGGTGTGTGTATAAATCTCGTCTATGTTTTGCTCCAGAGTTGACTGACAGCAGGTCATTGAGGGGAGTACCAGCACTTATGTTTTTTCCTCTTAAAGCCCTGCATGAAGGTAAGAGAGAGTCTGACCATGGTGGGGTTGGACTGAGGCATAAAATGATTCAACTCAACTGACACTGTCCAGATAACATCGGCTTAGAAAAGCACATAGAAATCAAATGTATCTGGGAAGTGGTTCAGCCTCCCTCAGATCTAAGATCAGGTGAGAAGCACCTGGGTAGAACAAGATGGGCAGAACTAATGTGACCCATCTTTTAGTTACAGAAATATCTTCCCTGGTGACCAGAGTCTGTAGGAGCTGACTCATTCTGTCATTCTGTTCCTTCCACTGAAGCACAGGGCTTATGTCATGATGGACATTAGTCTGCCATGCTCTCTGGTCATGTAGATAAGCAGTCACAAAGCATCTCTGTCTCCGCTTCATGCCAGCTCAGAGGATATTCCATTTCTACAACCTGCTGTGTTCCATCCAAGCTGCTATACCATGCTTCTTGATAAGGCCATCAATAATTCGACACTCTGGGTGCAGACAGCAAGTGTCCTTTCTGAGGCAAGTGATTTAGGCTTCACAGTAGTCATGTGGCCTCTGATTTTATGGGCAGAAGCTAAATTTCTGCAGTTCCTCCTCTAAAGTTGCCGAAATCCATACAGCAGAAATGATGTTATGTGACATAATATTTGCAGTAAGGAAGATTAACTGTTTTGAAAACTCTTTTCTGAGGCAATGATACTGCATCTGCTGTATTATAGTTTGCCATTAATTACATGCAAGTGTAGAAACTGCTTCTACATGTGTTCAGTACTGGAGAAATACTATTGCAGAGTACAGACCTCCACTCCTTTAACCATTGGGAAGTGCAAATGTTAGAGAAATGATAGTCAAATAAAAAGATCTGGAGTGACATTTAAGATAAGTGTCTTTGAATTTAAAGGTTTTGTCTCTTAATAAAGTCTCAATGGCTTCATCTGTGCTCAAATAATAAATTAAACCAAGAAGGAAGAAGGACAGAAACAGGCCAATGAAATACATGGAGGTAATATACTTGTGGTATTTGTCATTCCCATCCTCCTCAAAGACTTCACCAAAGATCCAGACAGAGTGTTCATCGATTATGACTTCTACCATAATAATTTCAGGTGGAAATCCATCTCTTTGCGTTTATTTCTCTTTCCTCCCCTCGGCCAGCCACCACGAGGCCATCAAAGTGGGTTTGTCGCAGCAGAAACAATTTAATGAAGCATATAAAAGTCATGCAGCAGATCAAGATTATGCGTGGAAATATGTGTATGCGTGTTTAAGCGCTGTGTCAGTAAAAGCCCCGGTGTGTGATTTAACAGCAGAATACATTTCACACCTCGACAAAAATAGCAGATTTACCATGACCGGCCCATAACAACAAAAGCCCAGGGCTCACGTAAATCCACAGAAAGCCAGGCACTCATTTGTTAAAGAGCAGATAGCGGAGGATTCACAGCTTTTTTCCCTGTATATTCTATGCAAAGCTGTGATTGTTCAGTTAAAGGTGGCCTCTTCCTCTGGGAATGTTTTTGTTTAGCAGCACTTCTTTTAAATAAATGAGAGGGAGTAAATGTCAAATAGCACACGAGCAGATTCTGTAAGCTTTAGTAAGAAAAAGATTCTCTATTTTTGTGTTGCCTCCTTAATTTTTCATTGAATTAGGGAATTAGGAAACATGGTTGCAAGAAAGTAATGGCAGGAAGAGACTATTTTTATAAACAACTTGCTTTCCTTCAGGGCCTGGAAAGAACTGTTTGTGTGTGAGCAGTGAAAGAGAAGATTGTTGAGTTGTTGGTTGAATGAACAAATTACCAAACCTGAAATTTGACTGAACCGTTCCAGTGTAGTCACTCGCCTCACTCCTCAATTAACTTCGAACAAACTCTTTTTAGAGTGATGGGTGGCTGCTTGACGTGATAGATGATTTTCTGAGCAATAGTTTCATTAACTTTCTTAATTACCATCTGGATCTTTGTCAGTGAAACACAGGACCTTTTCCACCGTCTTAATGGAAATCATCTATTGATAGCGCCTGACAGAATGAAGGAAAGTGTCAGCCATTAAGCAGTATGATTTAGAGGATGACAGAAGGTAAAAAAGAGGAGAAGAAAGACGAGCCTTAATTAGCAGTGGCAAGTTTATGGACGGGCAGGGGTGTGGGATTTAAATGCAGCTTTTTAATGGTCCTGTTTTAGCGTTCTTGCCAGGCCAAGTCTCAAACTGCACAGCAATTAATACGCACTCCCAAGTCTGCATAGGTATTCTCGGACAAAGCTACATATGCATGCACACAAGCCTCTTAACATCTGCCACACACCTTTCCTTCTTTGAATAAATGGGCAGTAGTGGAGCCCGCTGTTTAAGTGCATGTTATGTGTCTGACTGCAGAAATAAATTGGCTCTCTCTCCGATTCTTAAAGTTCTCACACATGTGGAGTTGTGCTCTTTGCTTCATTGCACTTTAGGGTCACATTGCTTTTTCCTTAACAATTTTCAAATACACTTTAAAGCTTTTTCATAGATCTCTTTTTATCTAATTTACTTCACTTTAAAAAATGATTTTCAAGACTTCAGAATTGCTAAATCTTGTTTTTGCCGTTTCTGGGATGTGGCAGCAACAACTACGACTAAAAACAATAATATTGATGCAGCTAGCGTAACTATGCGATTGAACGCAGATTTGTTTGCCTCTTGTGGCATCAGCTGTCTGCCAATTAACAGGAAGGTGCATCTCTGGACAACTCCGTGTCACTAATATCGATACACAAACAGGAAAAGAAGTGGGGATGTTTTATCTCAATCAAATCAAATTTTAGTTCCGGCACAAATGCTCTGAGCACGAGGAAATGGGAGGATCATTTTGTGCTTCCATTTAAGCACAAACCAAACTTAGCTTTATGCTCTTAGCTTTACTTATTAAACCCTTCATAGACTCTTTGACACTGTGCATTTGTCAGCATAACAGATATCAGCAACAGGCTGAGTAATAAGAGTAAACAAATTATCCTTCAAGCCTTCCATCTGTAACAACCAGCATTTCCAAAACAGCACTGATAAGTGTTTCCACTCTGCACAAGAGCCACAAAGTCTTGTAAGAAGATTTGAGGATTTATGAATGCACCAGCTCTCAGGTCTTCATAATATCTATCAAATTTGGAGAGTATTTCCTCTGTGCAAGAGAAGCGAAGAATGCCACTGACTGGTTCCCCAGATGGAAAGGTGTTTTTGTTTTTGGCTTCGGTAAGAATTTGGTCAACCATCAGCCTCTGCTGTTGGTTGATGGTGATATAAGAAGAATTTTCTTCATTTCTTTTCTTTTTTTAATGTAAGCCCTCTCCCACACAATTTCCACACGACACCCTTGAGGACTCTGTGTTACAAACCATCCGGCTTGTCGGGCTACATGAATGCGAGTGCATGGAAAATCTAAGAACACAAGGGTTAATTATGGACACCATCATATTCTGGGATATTATCTTCTAAAAGATGCCATTAACGCAAGCTGGTGCAGCTAAAAGGACTACAGGGGGATCTTTTCAACCCTTCCCCTTTATAAGAGCCGTGTGAGATTCTCACTGGGAATTGCTGCTCATAATAAGAAAATCCTAATTGTATATTTAATTATTATGCTTATTAATGTTAATTCTTCTTTCAAAGCCTTTGCAGAGAGACTCCATGTAAGCCACAGGAACTTAAAGCTGTTAAGTAGGCTACATTTGTATCTTGCTTATACCAGTGTTTGCTCTTGTCACTGTGTGGTTTTGATTAGATGCATCCCAAAGAACACAACCCCACACACACAAAACATACCATGTCAGCATTAAAAAGGAAACTATGCGCTATAAATGAATAAATGTCACGTACATTTATTCTGTGCTTGTTATGTAAATGTTCATCGGCTCACGCAGTTTTCATCCAAAGTCATTTTGTATGGTAAAGCTCATAAAGCATAGAAAATTATGTCTTTCATTATAAATTCAATCTGAACTGCCTGTGGCATGTGGCCTTTCCCCCATGTGTCATATTTCTAGTTAGATACAACCCTGAGATCCAGCATTTCCTTGGCAGCTCAATGTTTTCCCATTAGTCCTAATCTCTCCAGAGATTTCACTTTTTTCCTTGTTTAGTTTTTTTCTTCCGAGACGTTTTTAAATAACTTTTTGTGTCTTAGTGCCTGCCTACTTGTCCTTGTCACCTTTTTTCTTCTTCCATGGGCTTGCAGAGTTTGTGCATTCTGTCAGAATTCACTAAAAAGCACGATTCTGATTTAAAACTTGGCGTGACCAACCAAGTTTCCCCTCGTAGCTCTGATAGCATCCCTGTAAATGCGATGACTTTGACATTCGAGTAATTGCTGAAGCTATTGGGCTCATTTGTCTTTCTGAAATGTCTGGTCTGAGAGACTTTGGCTGATGTATAATTCAACATAGAAAATCAAACATCCCGTCTCTGTATCCACCTCCTCATCTCTCTGAAAATTGTTCCTTCATCCCCAGGCAAAGTATGAGATGACATGAAAAACAAGCTACTGTTTTCATGACACTGACTTGTAATAGAGAGTGGCGTTTATCCTTTAGCATGCAAATGTTTAGTTCTATTTAGTTGTCAATTGAGCAGAAAAAAGAGCATAATTATTGTTTTCTTTAATGTCTAATGCTGTAGTTTACACTGATTTGCTTATTTGGTGGCTTCTCTTTGTTGTCTAAACCCTTATCAAATTTAACTGAATTCAAATTCTGTGATAGTTTAAGAAAACCATCAGTGGTGTTTTTACTCTTTTGTGCTCTGATACGACACAGAAGAGGAGGTGTTTAAGTCAGTCCGGAATATGTTATCTTCTTGATGCTCCTCTGCCAGGCACATGTCGGTGTGCAGTTTTAGTTGCACACCACAGACTTTCCATCACTTCCAATGTTAGAATCCAGCCTTAGTTCTTGTCATCTTCAACAAACAGCAACTTAAAATAATATTATGCTGGAGAGGAAACAATTACTGGTTGCTGGTCACGAACCTTGTTGCTTTGTTCTGATAATTCGCACATGAGCATGAAAAGTGACACTTTTTTTCTCTAAATTGTAAAGATTTGAAGCTAATTGTTCTCATTAGCTTGTCAGCTGTGACTTTTGCCTTTTTGCACCATAATAGGGCATCATTTTTGGCTTGTTAGCAACTTGTCCTACCCAATGAAGTCATGGTTGCTAAGATTGAATTGTTGTCTGGCAACTGTGTCTTAGGAAAGAAAACACAGTTTTCTATAAGGACCTTTCCACATAGAGGACAGTAGAATCCACCTACATCTGTTATGATGATCTCATTTAATTTCTACATCCACCACGACTGAATCAGAGCATGAAGTAGGTCTATTTTAATTTTATCAGCTTAGATCAGTTTATCATCCATCTGTATAGTTGATAATATATATATTATGCTTACGATAAAATTACAAGGTTTCTTTATTTGATTTTTATCTTTGTTTTTATTTTATTTTTGTCTTTATTTTTTGATTTGCTTCATTTGATTTTGTATAAAAATACATTAAAAAAACAAAACCTCACCATTTTATTTAGTCCCTTAATACTTAACTTTATAGCTTGTTGATGACAGTCATTAACTGTAGGACAAAACCATTGTAATTCATCTCATGTCTTGATTCAGTGTCTAGTTCAGAGTGCTAAAAAAAAGGAAAAAATGTTGCCACCTGGATTTAACTAAGCAAATAATGTAGGTCTGCTTCAGCTGGTCAGGTCTAAGTTCAGCAACTTTATGTGCCCATAAAATCAGGTCAGCTGACTGAATGACCACTGACCTGGTTTTCTTCTTTTCTTCTCCTCTAATGGCGTGGGCTGACTCTAAGATGACTGCTTGGATTCATTGGTCTCAAACTATAGAAGAGTGCTTCAGGCGGCATAAGACATCGTTTTCACACATGAACTGACCACCAAAGACTTTGGCCCGTAGTCCCACTAAGAATGTGGGATGAACTGGCGAATCTTTTAGATATGTCCATCAGTGTGTGTCTTTATGACCAGGAAATCCCCACATTTAAATAAAGGCTAAATAAAAAAATGCAAATAAATATTTAACATCTTCCTGTCTGCTTTCCACTCTACTTTTTATTTGTACTGCACTGTTGGTCTAAAGCTTGGAATAGTAACACAAAATATTGAAGCTAAACAATTTTAACATGTTTCAGTGAAGCAAATGGGCATTAGCAAAAGGCTGAGCAGTCTTTACTGTTTGTGCTACTTAATGTGAGATAATGGTGGTGACATCTATTTATTTCCGGGGGAAATTCTACTACCCACTTTCTGTTTATTATATTTTGCCTTAAATTTCATGTGATTTTCACATACATTTGGAAAAAAAGATTGAAATACATTGTCATAATCTTCTGTATAGTAAGAAAAGTGTCAGACTTCAGAGGAAGTGACTTGAATGAAAAAAACTAACATGACACTGAACAAATGGTGACATAAACCATTCCTTATGAAAATAAATGTCCCTGTAAAGAGCATTTAACTGCACACAGAGTGAGACCTTTAACTAGATATTTGAACAGAACCAAACCATTGTGTCAGTGGATGATCCAGGAAAGATGAAACAAACCTGGTGTCATTTTCTTCTGTTCTGGCACTTATTATTTCCCTCTTTGATATTGATTTTTTTTCCCTCTCCAAGTCAGTGAGCAAGTCTCTGCTTCTTCCTTCCAACCCTACAGTATACCACAGAAGGAACGCCTGAGCACTCAATGCTTACACTACTTTCATTTACACACTTGCAAAAGATTAACACATACACCCACTGATAATTCATAAACTGTAAAACTGTCTCTACTATATATTTCCTAAACAAACTAGAAACATTGAATATAATATTCTTATATTTTTGAGCCCACACCTCTGGTTGCAAATGACTGATTTCGTCCAGTTGTGTATCATAGAAGTGGGGTTATTAGAAATGCACAAAAGTTTTACACGTTTAATTAATTGTAGTTATAGGGACTTTCAGCTTCAGGTCACAGCTGCCTCCTGATTTCTCACCTACTACACACACCCTCCTTTCCCCTTTTCCTCTGGGAGCCTATAGACCCATTACCAGAAGTCATTTTGACATGTCACACCAGGCGAAGCCCGGCTGTTGCGGTTGTGTATAAACAGTGCAGTGCTCTACACTGCTACCTCTTCATTTTTTGTTACCATGTCAGCTGGGTGAGAGTAAAACCTTTTGCGTCTCAGAAATAGCATGGACTCCTTCACTCTCGCTGTGGCAGCTTGTCCTTGAAGACGCTCACCCTGAAATAATGTCTCAAGTCTTTGGTGGGCTGCTGAGCTGCTCCCTGCTGCTGCTCAGCGTGATGTTACGTGGTGTCCTTGTTTGTCATTCTCCTGTTTGTGCACTTCGGAGGGTATGGTGTCTGTCTCTGTACCGGTGCATCAACATGGGTGTGAACTACTTGCATACACGGCAGGATACACCCTGTCGTTTGGAGGCGAGGGTGTGTTTGTTGGGACACATTTCCACAGGCCTGAGGAGGGTGTTCATATTTGTATTTTTAAATCGAATGTTGGAAAATGACCTGTCTCCTTTGATTTTATCTCGGGTAACTAGAAGTGACGAGGTAATTGTGAAATCTACTTAAAAGAATTGTAGCTTGTCTCTCTTCCTTTTTTTCTCAGTGCTGTTTTGGAATCATTAGTTTTTTATCTTGTTTTTCTTATTTTTCTTTGCTTTTTTTGTTTGCTTCCTCCTAACTCTGGACAGCTTTACGTTTCCTCTTCCCGGTCTGTGTGCAACATGTTCCATTCTGTTTCCTCCGCTCTCTGTGTTTATACAAAAACCCAGCACCGGATCGATCCTGTGATGTTGCTCAGATCAATAACGCAGAGAATGTCACAGTTTAGCCGGCAAGCGGTGATGACTGATTCCTGCTCACCTTTTACTTTCCTCATGCTGGCATTTAGTTTTCTCTTCTCGCTCAGTCCCTGTTTTATCGCCTTCTGCTGTCTCACAGTGGCGTCCGTTCCTCCCTGGTCTGAAATACGAAGTGATAGACTCGGCCTACGTCTCTCTGTACACAGGTAAGTTCTTCATTCCTGCTGATAAACTGCTTGATAAGCTTTTCTGTCATCTCGTTCGGGCCATAAGCAGATCAAATCACTGACTTCAGAGGGGTTTTTTATATGTTTGAGTCTGAGTCAGACTTAGAACATGGGTGACAGAAAAATCTTTTCAGTACAAAAACTTCAACAAAGAAAGAAATGTTTCCATAAAAAGCAACTTTGTTTGAATGAGCTGGTATTTATCTACATTTTAATTTCTTTGAATCAGTCTTCTTTTCCTTTTATTGGACTTCCACGGTTTCATTCATGTTCTGATGTTCTGATGGGGTGGTTTAAAAAAGCCCAGCAAATCTCCTCTATGCAGGGCAAAGTTGACTGAGTGTAATAGCTGCTCTCATTTTCACTATATAGATGTCATCTGAGCAAAGATGCAAACACTCACTCTTGAGTAGAAGCTTAACCTCTATAGCTCCAGGAATAGTAATGTGTCACAGGGAGTCGGTATCAGTAACACAGGGAAATGCCAGCTGCTCAGGAAATGATGTGTAAAGTCGTCGTCTTGGGTGAAACTGCGGAGTCGCGTGCATGCATGCCAAATCCTGTCATCTTGTTTATGACAAGCTATGACAGAGAAGAATGAGGCCTCACACAGCAAATGAGGTCACCTGCTGGATTCAGGCATTACCATCCCATCATCTGTCTCCTTCCACCACCCCCATCCATCCCTCCTCCCTTCTTATGTCACACCCTCCAGCTCACCAGTTTTCTCCATACACTCACCGTGGAAAATACTTGTCCTTCATCATTTTAGAAAAAAACACTTATTGGTTTTGCTCAGGGATGCTTGTTCTCATTTTAACCAAGTTTCTAATTACCATCATTGTCTTTTTAGGAACTTTTAAAGAAACGTATCAACTCTTGCCTCGGAGTTTGTTAAATTATCCCCATGCTGCATGCGGGTCAATGCCCTCGTTTTCTCACCATTTTAATAGAACGTACAAATTTCAGATTAAACACCCAGAGAAGAGGCTCATTATTATCCAGAAAAATTAAGTCCCAATTTATGTTTGCGTGGCTGTCTTCATTTTAAAGGACAGCTCATTAAAGTTCCAAAATGATTCCTCTTGGGCACAATCCAGATGACTGCCTTTGACAATGTGACGCTGCTTTGAGTATTTCACTGCAGATGAACATTAAATTGAAGCCCAGAAGGTAATGTTGAAAGTATAACAGAATATCATCATGCAGACTTTTGTTATAGAAACCAGGGAAGTTCAAATGAGCAAGCACACACAATAAAAAGGAGAAAAATCTCTAAGTGTGGGATTAACCTGCGGCGTACAGCCCGCTTGACTGTGCTATATACAAACCAGTGAACACATGATGCAGATTTATCAAAGGAAAGAGCCAATATTTCCATAGTTTTTTCTGTTTATTATGAGGATCGTAGCAACCTAGATAATTAGTTAGCCTTGGCGAGGCTTGTGTGTTGTGGAAATCAGGACTGTGATCAACAGATGTTTTATTGTTCCATAAAAAAGAAGGTAAAACAGCTTTGTCTGTGTACTTAATCCATGAAAAGACATGCGGTATATATACACACTTCAACCTCCGGAGGATGAAAATGATGCTGACCACCCTGTTAATTACAAAGCATTTCTCCCATCAGGCTTTGCTCCTGACATGCCATTAATCACACATGCTCTCTCCACCTTCCCCGCTATCGATTGGTGTAATTATGACTCTGCTGTGCGCCGTTTTTGTTTACTTGCAGCATCTTTTTTTTCTAAATTCTTTCTCTTCTGCTTTCGTTGCCGCTTTATTCTGCCTCCTGCTATCATTTTCTTTCTTTTCTAAACTGTCAATAATGATAAAGATTCATGGTTATTGAGACAAACATTTTCTTTTTCCAGGATTAAACATCAGCTAATGTCAAAATGAATCCTCACGTTTTTTGCCGCGGCATCACCAACTCTCTCTTGCTTCTTTTCCAGATGAGTCCAGTCTGAAAATGAACAGTGTGGACCACATCCCTCAGACCTTGGCCAGTCACATCCGTCTCCCAGAGGAGTCCCAGCCTCAGGGGCTATGGGGCAGCATCAAGCTGCACGGAGCCGATATGCTGAAGCCAGATCCCAGGGACACTTTCTACAACAGTAAGTCCGCCAGCCATAAATTTGCCTCATTCTTCCCTCTTTTTCTTCCTGCCTGTCATTTTCTCCAACCCTCTGCCTCACAGTCAGTTAATCAGGCCATCCGCTCATGATTTTATATGATGTACTAAGATCTTTTCTGTCATTTTTTCTCTCCTTAGCTCCTATGATTGACCCCGCTCGCCTGGAAAATGTTCTCCCCGCCTGCCTCTACTCTCCAACCTATGTCGTCAAAGACTTCCCCATCGCTAGATACCAGGGGCTGCAGTTTGTAAGTCAAAGAAAATATGCTGATTTGTTTGGGTTTCTGTATTAATTGCCTCCACTTGCTTCGGTCAGAGCTGTGGGATGTTCAGAATATGTTGGAAACATTTCCACACACACTTTCACACACAGTGTGATATTAGGATGAAATGGGCCAGATTTTTTACTCTTCTGGTTTGGATGTTACTAAAGCATCTCTCTGTGATTACAAACACAAAGGAGGAAGGAGGCAGATGTTGAGCTCTGCTCCCCTCTGTAGGGCAACTCATGTTACAGCAGCAAAGTAGAGTAATGAACTAGAGAAGATCCTCGGTTTATACTATTGTCACGTTTTAAATGCAGAGTGAATCACCTTAAAATAATTACATCCAGTACAGTGAGAGATTATAATTAAATAATATAGTAATATAATGAATAATAGTTTTAATCTACACATCACACAATGCTGACGATGGGAAATGCCTTTTTTCCCTCTGCAAGCATTTCTTTTATGTTAAGTCTGTTGTTTTCTGCCACAGTTTGACTGACACTTAACTGTTCTTTAGGTCTACCTATCTTTTGTCTACCCAAATGACTTCACACGTCTCACCCACATGGAACGAGAGAACAAATGTTTCTACAGAGAGTCGCCTATCTACTTGGAAAAGTGAGGACGCTTCATCTCAACTATAATAAAACATTTTTATCTCTGCCTTGTCAATATGATCAAGTTGACTGATTATGTACAAAAAGTGCTCAGTGACTTTGACGATGCTGATTCATACAAACTCTTATTAAGAGTTCATGCTTGTTATACTGTAAGGTACATTGAAATCTCAACTCTGTATAAAAACTTGTGGCTGTGCGTGCGTGTGTTACATCTTGCATTGTCTGCCAGGTTTGGTTTTTACAAATATATGAAGATGGATGAGGAAGAAGAGGATAGACCATTTTTTTTCCCCAACCCAGATGGTAACTAATAATGAGCAAACAGACACTTGACACTTATCACACATAAATTAAATTTTATTTATTTATTTATTTATTTATTTATTTATTTATTTATTTATTTATTTATTTATTTAT
>JAVQJG010176685.1:0-10931 GCA_036024015.1 Craterocephalus amniculus
TCAACAGGAAATTTAATTTAGAAAGATGTAAGTCGTGAGCAAAAGTTTGCATGACCTCTTCGGCAGGGCAAGTAAGAAATTTGATGGGGCAAGTAGAATTGAGAAGTACTTGCCCGGTAGGGTAGGTAGGAAAAAACCTTAGCGTCGGACCCTGCTTTCAGAGGGGAAATAAAACATCCGCAGGCTGCCTTCCTCACCAGTCTGCATCACCCACCAAGTCCAGCCACACAGGAACTACACCAGCCAGCATCCATTTAACCGCGCAATTAAAAACTTTCCATGTCTTATCTCAACTTAACTAGGGCTGGGTATCACTCCTAATTTCCTGAATCGATTCGATTCGATTCACAAGAGGAAAAATCGATTTTGATTAATTTCGATTCATTTTCAGATATTCGTGTCACATAAATATTTCTTGAATATTAGACATTCACAGATGGCAATTTTTATGAAACGCTGAAGCAATATTTCAACAGTGTTTATTTTATATACATTTAATATTCATGTTTTCATTTAAAAATGTCCAGAAGCACCGGCATGTCACACACATAACTGTGACATTTATTTGTGAAAATAACCAGTGTTACATGTTAAACAGAATACAGTGTTAACAGAAACACTACAGTAAAAAGAATGACCAAATAAAAACTAAGCTCTCTTTCTTTACAAAAAATAAAAAATTTAATAAAAATAAATTTAAAAAAAACAACGATTTTGTCATTTTATGAATCGATTATTGATTTTTTTATTCATGAACTGATTTAAATAGATTAGTCGATTTTATAAACCCAGCCCTAAACTTAACATGTAATTTACTCAAAATACTAAAACGCAGTTCAACATTGTTTTTGAGTTCATAGTTAACTCAGTGTGTCATCTGTCCGTCTAATACAGGTTTTTACAGGCTTTTTGGTCACATCAGGCCTTTTATTTTATAATATCCCTCTTTTAAATTCTGTCATAATTCCTAAATGGGACCAATTACTACCCAAGTCTAACAGCCTATCGTTTGTTAACCCTTGAATTCCCCCTCAGAAAACTTACATGTATGACCCTTTAAGTAGACATTTTTGTCCACTTACTAGAAGGAGTCCAAATAAAAGGTCACAGGGAGGTGATTTTTGGCCAGCGGGAGTAATTTGGGTTTAAATTTGAGGATTCCAAGTTTCAGCATGAACATCCATTATTTGACCCTGTAAATGCATTTTTATCCACATTCAGCACGTTGGGGGAAAGCCCATCAAAGGATTTAAATCATTTATTTTGTGGGTCTTTCAGCTTCAGTTGGCTGAAGGATGAGAAAATATGGAAACTAGGTTTCAGGAGAGCAGCAGCAACATCAGGAGGTGTGAGTCCCAAAGATGCAAAACCTGCAGGGAGATTTTCTTCTTTCCTTTTTAAAATGCAGAAAGAAGGAAAGAGACTGTTTGGGAGACTAGGATGAGAAACCTGAAAAAACGGGTCAAGGCTGTAACAGAACTGAGGTTTTTTTAAATCATAATTAAAGTCTTTATCTTGTGGCGCATGCTTTTTTCCTCCTGGTCTGGACGACTGCGACGCTTTTTACTCGCGTCGCAGTAATCTGTAATTACGGCTGCAACGATTAGGCGACGACGATATACAATTCACCAACACAACATTTCATAGCCGATGCGTCGCGTAAGGGCTCCGACATTAACTGCAGCCGCCATCCTCACAATCACCACTAATGACTGCAACCCCCCACTGGGCCTGCAGGGGGCAGCATTGGCAGAGTTAACCTGTTATCAACTCGTTAGCTGTTAAAAGTCCTTCGCGTTTAAGAATAATCCTTTGCTAGTGTTCAGGCTGTGTTAGGTGGTTAAAAACACCTTTATAGCAGCCGATTACCGCCGCCAAGAGCGTGTGAAACTGAGGTAGGATCGCGGGGTTAACAATGCACTGCTCAGCACTGCCCCCTGGTGGCGGCCGACCAAAGAAACATAAAACACATGGAAGCATGGGGCTGATATACATACAGTGTATCTATGGTGAGTACAGCCACGCTGCATGAGGACGTTTGAAACGTATGAATTTATGTGCTAAAGGAAGCATATGGGCCTTTTAGTAAGTTTTTATCCTTTCTACATGTTAGCAGAACTGCAATTACTTATATTAAAATCTGTTCAGAAAGCTTCTTGGACCTTGACTTGGAATTGACTTTTTCCCCCTTATGGGATTGTTTTACACACAGAAATTTTCTGGTTTCACTGATCAGTCTCAAAATCGAAATCGGGATTTTATAAGAAAAAAATCGTGATATGATATTTTTTACATATCCCCCACCCCTAGTCTGCGTATCCGTCACTTGCGCCGAGCATAAATGGGCCTTAAGTGTGTGTTAGTGTTGGTTCCCAACCAGTTTTAAATGCAAGTTAGGGCTGATTAGCTTAGCCTCCTGTATCGTAGCGCATATGCGTGTATTAATGCGCATTCCCAATGCTGAGCCTCTTCTCAAGCACATGAGATCTGAGCATCATCTCGAGTTTTAGTCGATCGCAGGAACGTTCAAAGGTATGTATATCACTTGTATATCACAACTGGCTAGTCTGTGTCTCTGTGCCTTGATTTAATGAGGTGGGCAAACATGGAATAATCAGTCTGTCCAATAATGAAAGACAGGAAACAAAGGAGCTGCCTTAAGTCCAGGAAGTAATGGGGCTGTGCATAGAGCCGATTCCTTTTGTGTCATAAGTGTGCAATGGCTTACACAAAAAACTGTTTTTGTTTTCATTTTTACTGAATCATTGATGTTTCAAATGGCAGTAAAATACTGTTACAGCAGTAGGGGCAGATGAAAATCAGTTCAATTCCTAGCTTTCTCTAATATGATGAAGTGTCCTTGGGTAAGATGCTGAATCCCATGCTGCCTCCTGATGTGTTTATTGTGGTATGAATGCATGTAAATCCCTCAGTTTAATTACAACAAAAGTGCTTTGTGTTTGTCTGTGAATATGACATACTGTATTTTGACAAAGACAAATGTTACTTTCTTCTATAATTAGATTAGCTTTGATTTGACACAACTGTTAATCTGATTTAGAAAGCCTCAAAATGGATTGGCAGATAATTTAAAATGATATACACACATATCTTTACACATTTTTTAAAAAATATCAAGCAATAGTTCTGAAATCTCTCTTGTAAACATGCACCTAAATAGAGTAGGACAGGTAAAAGTAATGTTCACCGTGAGTTATTCAAAAACGTAACTGGCACAGGAAGATGTATATTTCCTGTGGAGCAAGTATTCATGTGGAAATGTTGGATATAAAACATACCCTGTACTTTGCTTCCTGACCACAGAAAGGATCTAAAATGATCCACTGAAGTTAATGGGTTTGCGGGATAATTATAACTTTGTCAAAGACAGAAGCATTTTTTGATTTTGAATAATTTGAAAGTGTACAAAGCTGGGACAAAGTTGCTGAATACATTTCTATGCTCTTACAGTAAGCAGGTCTTTGGTATCTGTGCTGGTGGACAAACACGGATCAGTTTCTTTCTCATGTCAGTGCACCTAGATATGCTTATTAGAAAATCCTAATTTAATCAGCAGGCTCTCCGGAGTCAAATTGAATGGATAAACCTTTCTGGAGACCACACATCATTAACACAGAGCTGGTGTTCTTAGTGGAAATCCTCACTACTTACTTTGAACCCACAAGAGGAGCAGTCTGGCCCTGTGACTACTGCTCTGTGAGTTAACCAAAGAGGTGATGCAAATTCATTTCATTAGAAAATAGATGTCAACCGCCTCTGTGGAATACAGTTTCTCATTCGATGACCAGATGATAACTGTGTCTATCTCTTACGAACATATTCAGTTATAAGTGGTAAAACATTTCTCACATATTTTTGATGGTGGTCTTTTTTGGTTGCACGGTTTAATTGTGAACAATTCACTGACTTTAGCACAGTGGAAAACGTACCGTAGCCAATGACAGAAAAATGCTCCAGAGCTTGTGGGTAGGGATGAGGAATTTTTAAAAGAGTGTATTACATGGGTTATGAACTTATGCCAGCGAACTTCACATTTTAAGGGATCCTAATGATAAACTGGAGCAGTTGCAGTGTGCTTGCACCAAAACACAAGGGCATAATTCCCACGCAATCCAATATCAATCGAATGAAATCCAAATGACTTCATAAATTAGACACATTTCATTTGCCAATTCTCAACCGAAAGTGCTCCAGTAGAGCAATATATCTTGTTATGCTTGATGCCCTTGTTAAACATGGGTTGATATGAGCAATATTCACCCAGCAAAGTGTTAATTCCCTTAGAGGGTAAAAAACCAGCACAGTCCAACTGTTTATGTAAGAAGTCCCCTGTAGAAATGGTTAAACTATTGGAAATTCTGATCAATATGGCATAAAAAATTAGAAAAGCACTAAGACAAGTGTCAAATAAAATAAAAGTGAAAGATATTTTAAATAATGTCTACTTCCATTCAGCCCCCCATCCAAAAAATCAACAAGGGTAGCCACACACAATTTATATGTTAGATTATCATGAACATTTCCAACTGGGATAATTATTTGTTCATACAATTAATGTAACTCATACGTTTGTTCTACCACATACTGCAAACAGCATAGTGGAAATATGCCTAAATAAAACATTTCCATGTCAGAGCACTTGTCAAGTTGATTATTTAATAAATCACAATGTCTGCATGAAGAGGAAGGAGAGTGGTTGTATGAAGCATTTCAATGCTGCTAAAAAGTGCTCTGAGCATTTCGCTTGTGCTTTCATTCACGGAAATCAATGATAGAAATGAGACTGACACCAGAATAAACCGAGGCCTAATCTCAATTCTCCCCTTTGGTCCTACCCCTTAGCCCTTGCCCTCAGTCCCCACAACTATCACTTTCTTTCACATCATTTCACAAGCTGCCATGGTAACATTCAAACAATTCATTACGACAAACCTTTATCTTTCTTCCCTCACTGCCTTTTGTTTTAGATATTACTTGGATTTGGCTGGAAAATGGTCATGGTTATGGCTAAAATACAGTACATTTGTTTTACAATGCCACCACAACCATCATGTCCACTACTTTTACCCTTCTCGTGCAGTTGCTCACAGATACCTCTGGAGGTTGCATATTCTTTCAACATAATCATATTCCTTATCTGACAGCATGCAAATAATTTTTGAGAAGAGGTGTCTTTCATTACTATCACTTCAGTAACGCTGCACATCTTTTTACAACTAAGTAACACTATAATGTTTAATAACTGCTATTGAAAATGCATTACTAAACAAGGAAGGTGATTTCAAAATTATAATTTGGATCAATATGACAAAATAGCCAAGATCATTCATAGATCAGTATGTATAGTTTTGTCAAATAATTAAAGCAAACAAATCTAGATTCTTAAAACAACAAATATTATTGTATCAACCAGTATCCAAAGGAAAACATATTAATTGAACAGTATCTGAATAGTAATCTCCTTTTTAGCTTCATCTGAAACATTTTTTTTATTTGGGAGTGAAAACAGATTGAAAACTAAAACTCTCCAACAGAACATGACTCATATAAAGTTAGATGAACAACAGACAAAATGTTGCAAAAACGTTCCTGTTACTTGAGGGGGAGATTGAAAGAATATTAACATTTTTGATGAAAGGATAATCACCATCCTTAGAGAAACTAAGAAATTTTATAAAAAAGTAATTTGTAATCATGGACTGTGAGGCAAATGTTCCGCCGAATATCCTCAGCATAAAACTACTTGTGAAATCTCTTTGGCAATGAAGCAGAATTTGTGGGAAAAGCATATAAGCAAGTGTAGAGTGGCCAAAGAGTGCAGGGCATTTAATTGGCTCACATTTGCTGCTTGTGGAGGTATACAAGGCCTCTGGCTTGTCTTAATCCATCAGAAGCGCTGTAGGAGCAACAGCTAATGAGGGCTGCAAACTATGCTTTCTCCCATTAATACCCACAATTTGCCAAGATGCAATGAGAAAACAAAACACAGCCAATGATGGACCGGCTCAAAATGTGCCTGTTATTGTACTTGGTGATTTATGACTATGGCCTACCTTTGCTTAGATGTCAGTGCAACTAAATATATGAGAAAAATGGAAGGAGAATTTACAAGCTCTCTCCCTCATCAGAATCAGAATCAGAACCAGAATGAGATTTATTGCCAAGTAATTTTCATTACAAGGAATTTGTTGTGATTTGACAATGCCTCCATAAATTTAAATATGAATATAAATATGAAACAAAAAAGATATGAACACAAACAAACTGAACATATAACATGATGAGAAATAATAATGTCTTCTTCCCCAAAAACGTTCTACCTTGTCTTTACAGTTTCTTCATTTGGGACATGAAAGAAATATACATGCACATGCTTCAACAGAGGCTTTAAATCTTCATACCTGGAAATGTGGTGAAGTTTATCGAGAGTGTGTTGAACAGCCTCTGGTTGGACTCCGGGTGGAGGGAAGCGGTGTACGTAGTTTCAGGCTGCAGGTTGGTCAGCTCTGCTCTGCTGGCGTCACCTGAGACAGTCTTTCTCACCTCAGGGTTGGTTTTCCTCACAGAGTTGTACCGCAGCTCATAGTAACCACTGTCTGCATTCAGAACAGGATGCCACTGCAGCACAGCACTATGGGAGGTCAGGTGGACCACCCTCAGCCATTCTGAACAAATTATCTCTACAGATATGAGACAAGATGAAGAGACAGAGGAGAACCAGTTCAAATCAATTCAAATAACAAAAAATAACAATAATGCTGATCATAATAATAATAATAATCATAATAATAATTATTATTATAATAATAAAAAAATAACTAAACAATATCAACAACCATAAACCTCACACATACTGATGATAGCACTCCTCAGGTCCTCTGTGATGATGTCAATGCTATCGATATCCACAGAGTACAGGTGGGAGTCCACTGGAGGTGTTACCACACGTTGAAACACCTGATAGTTGCCATGTATAGTATAAACAATCAACACAGAAACTCCCAGTGCCTTCAGCTCTGACATTGGTTTGTCCACATCTCCAGGATGGACTCCATCAGTCAACCACAGCAGGATCTTTGGCCTGTTACCCTCTCTCGGTATCCTCCGGGCCATTTCTAGGGCCACCTCAGTGTTGGTGTCTCCCTGCAGCTGGCTGACACTCCGCAGGGCTTTCTGCAGACTGTTCCTGTCCTCGTGGGCATCCAGGCCAAATTCCAGGAGAGGACTGGTGCCCACCTGCAGCAGAGCCACTCTTACGTGCCCCCGACCCAGAGAAAAGGGAAGAAGCAGATCAGCAGCAAAGAGCAAAAAGCGCGAAAACTCGTAGTTTGAGACGCTTCCTGAAGAATCCAGCAAGAGGAGGATGTCCCCTTCGCAGTCCAAAGCTGTGAACAAGAAGAAGAAAAACAGGAATTCGTTTTAACATGTGAGTGTGTTCCTCATGTTTTCCATGTTTTAGTATAAAAAAGGTTTTTGCTTTTGCTTGGTTTAAAAAACAGCAAACAGGTACAGGTTTCTTCATTTAGCAGTTTTTTTTGCCCCAAACAAACAAAAAAAAACATTCAACAGGATATATAACATCATTTTTTACACCCAGAAGATAAGGAGTGACATATTTCAGTTAAGATACTACTTCTTTAACTTGGGTCTTCACCTACAGTCGGGTAAAATCCTTAGCTCAGGAAGAAAGTTTGATTACTGCTGGTTTTTATCCATCATCTATTAATCCACCTCTGCTGAGCTGTCTCTGTTAATGTGTCTACTACCGTTTATACGTCAGCCATTGGAAGTGGCTCATGTTGCCGGATGAAGAAAGTTATTGAATTCAAAAGAGCGGGAAATAATGTGTGTCAAAATTTACACTGTCCATCAAACAGCTGATAAACTAATTTATAGTAATTTGAGTTTCTCTTCAGGGATTGATGAAGGTTTTTTATTTTTTTTATTTGATCCAAAATCAAAAAGGCCAAAACCCATTTCACTGACATGGTTAGAAATATCAACTAAAGCAGCTTTAAAGAAGCTTCAACATCCTTAAGAAACATTTTTATGGAAATTTCATAAATGTGAGAATTCTACACTTATTCCTTTAAGTTACCAGTCACTCTGAACAGTGATAAATGATTGGTCCATGGTAATATCAATGTGTCATTGACATAAAAATGATTTATCTGAGGGAAGGCTGATCTCATTATTGTCAATGGTTCAGCCACTGTTCTTGGGGGGGCATTAACATGAAGAATGAGGGGCAGAAAAAGCTATGATATGTATGTTTTTTCATGCTTAAGTGACTTACCAATCTCCTGTGCTGATCTTAACACTCGTAAAATAAAATTGGATGGCATTCATTGGAGACATTTTTAATTTAGCTCCAGCACAGCTCCAGCAGAGAACTGGAAACAAAAGTCACATGGAACAGAGAGGAGTTTTACATAAATCTGTACAAATAAGATGAAGCGCAGAGAGAAAAAGTTCAGCTTTATCTAACGTTTTCAGGTTCCCTTCAGACGAATGAACACGGACTGGTTTTTCAGACTCAACCCCTTATCATTTCTGGGAAAGCCAATTGGCCATTAAAAAGGCGTTTAAAGGAAGCATTTTCAATGAAACAAATAATTTATTTATGAGCCTGCTGAGAATCTTACTCATCACCTAATAGAAATGGCAATTATAATAGCATTAGCTTTTAGAATAAAATTGGCAATGAGGAACCCTGAGAGTTAAACAGGAATGCAGCTTAACAGCTAAATGCACATTCCCTAAACATTAAGCTCATAAAGATCCAGAATCAGAAGAAACGATGTCAGGCAGATTCTTCATGAAAAAACAAGTGGGGGCAGAGTTTGATAAAGTGAATTGGTAATCCATACATCAGATCAGGTGTCAGCATGACAGTAGGGTTTTTGACTGAGATTGTGGAGGAACTGCCCTATCTTTGCATTCCTGAGAGAAAAGTTGCATGATCTGTCTTGAAGGTATGAACCATGTCATCTGTCATCTAATTGGCTTCAAGCCGTGCCAAGGCCACATATCACACTGCAGAGATGAATGAGACGTATGTGAATCCTGTTGAAATTTACAGAACTTTCAATCAACATGTTCCGACATCAAGAAGAAGACAGAGGGCAGACCATCAGATCCTTAGATCAGAATAAAAAACATTAAAAAAAATAAATAAATAAAATGTTGCTTCTCAAGTCGTGGCTGTCTAAAACAATGTGGGTACGATACCTTTTAAATGTATTCAACATGAAGTCTTGCAGAAAGGCGAGACACGGCATATTAATTAAAAATTCCATACATTCCTGGTGGGATTTGGATGGAAAATGTAATGCAACTGATAAGGTAAAATGTTTACTTTTAATTAACTGTGACTAACTGCAAAGATGTTTACTGATGAAATTAAATTAATATGCCCAAGTAGTCTGTTACAATTAAAGAACTTAATTACACCAAAAGATATTATCAAATTCTATTACAAGTCTTAAAAATGTCCTCTTAGATTGGTTATTATTCATACAATCATGTAAAAGAAAGATTTGATGCACGTTTTATGACAACTATCCTCTCTCCCCACTGATGGCTATTTTAAACCAGATATTTATATTTATTGACTTTCTTGCTGAGAGGTAGATGAGATGGCCAATAACAAATATGCAAATTTGTGGGAGAAGACGCAGCCCTCTGGCCAACAAAGAAAAATAAAATTATTCAACTTCTAGTTGTGCAGAAAGCGATGTGAAAAAAGAAGTTTCCATTTTTTTCACATCTCTGTTCCTACCAAGGAAGTCTGGAAGTAGAGCGAGGACATAGGAGGCTCACCAGAGGATCAGGCTAAATTACACATTAGACATTGTCATGAACAGTGTTACTGCTTATCCACAGCTTATTTCAAAATACAGAGGTAAGTTGGAGTAAAATAATGTTTCTGCTCTGTGTCACAGTTAACTAATGATGTTTGAAACTTCAGAAGAAGATGAATCCTCTCTCTTTGTCTGTCTACCTTACCACGTCCACTGACATCACAAGTGAGGTAAACTAAAGTGTGAGGAAAGGATGTATTTTCTGTTTGCACTGCCTTTTACTGTATGTGTTATTGGCCTTTGTCTGAACGTGTGCACAGTAAGTTTTGATTGTCTCTCTCTCCACTTCTCTTCCATCATCATCATCATCCCAGATGTGAGTCATCAAGCCATCAACCCTTGTAAGAGCCCTGTATCCTAGCCAGGCTGATTCTATCTGATTAACACCTTGTTCTCACAAAAACCTGTTTACACGTCTCAAGGGTAGTAACTTCCCTTTTCATTTCCAGGAAAGAAGCCTGCCTTCAACCCCCTCAAACATACTGAAGCTTTCACTTGGCTCCCTTTTAGCATATAAGCCGCCACCTCTTTCCCCAATGCTCGATATTTCCCCTCATTCCTTTTAGACCCAGCTAGTTTTTTCTATTGTACAAGGCAACATCGTATGATGCAGATTCTATTTCTTCGTTTTTTTGAAAGCAAAATTCAGTTTTCCATATTACACCCATTCTTCTGATTACCATGGCCCAGTTGGTCAAAAGATTTAATCTGGATAAAAGTTCTCTGGATTGGATCAAATCTTGAAAATGGGTTGTTCAAAACACAAAAATGGATTAAGTAATCAAATCACACCTTTTAGCCTGATAAAACCTTCAGTTTTTAAAACTTTGGGGTAGGATCAGGATACATTTGATCCACTGGCGGTTCTAGGGGGGGGCCAGGGGGGGCCGGTGCCCCCCCTGCAGATCACTGGGACCCACCTGTGGACCCACCTATCGGGCATCCCCGTCTATGAGTAACAGTGTTAATTTCCACATCAAGAAGCATCAACAGGGATAGTTTCACTGTTAACATTTTTTATTGAACTTATCAGACTTAAACATGCAT
>JAVQJG010176696.1:0-18104 GCA_036024015.1 Craterocephalus amniculus
AATCTTAAAGTGCCCAATTAACCTCACATGCATGTCTTTGGACGGTGGGAGGAAGCCGGAGTACCCGGTGAGAACCCACGCATACACAGGGAGAACATGCAAACTCCACACAGGAAGGCCGGAATCCTGACCAACTTGGAACTCGAACCCGCGGCCTTCTCACTGTGAGGCCGCAGTGCTAACCACTACACCACCGTGCAGCCCCCTATCACAGAACAATGATCATCATTGTACATCCTGTGGAATTTTACTTTGAATAAATTTTAAACGCACTGATCTGATGCCCTCAGAAGTAAAGAAAAGGTGTGCTTCCTCTTCACTCTACTTATAATCACTGCTATTCTTTTTGTCATTCATATGTAAATTGCCCTGATCAAGGTAGAATTACGACAATAAATTTAAAGTGAGAACAGTCTGATGTTAAAAGATTTTTTGTGGAGTGTGTAAGGCACCCGTGGGGCGTTAATATCTGTTGTGTTTCAGTGTCTGCATCCCCCTGGGTTTCTGTTTTAGACATTTAACATAGGGAGATGATATGCAACCCTCAGGCGAATATGATTTCCACCTGTACAAACTACAGACTGTTCCTACTTCTTCACAGGTAGTAGCTCATTTACTAGCATAAGCCATTAACCTCTCTGAGGCTTCTTTGTTTTTATGAATAAGTCAGCTGCAGCATTTCAGCGCTTTTATTGGTCTGCTGACGCTACAGTAGTTCATTCGAAACAGTTCGCACTACTTGCAGGGGCTTCTAAGCAAAAACAAAAAGCAATGATATCTGTCTTATGATGTTACAGCACAGAAATTATCATTTATTTGATTGTTTAACACAATTTAAGGCAGAAACTCCTTTAGAAAATATATATACTGAGCTCCCGTTGACTCAGAGGGGATTACAGGAGCATTATGTGAGAAGAGTCAGGTGACTCCATTTGTCTCTGTTTCTCTTTCTCTGTGATGTCTTGATGTCTCATTAGCTGCATGCTCGGGGGCTATTGATCATGAGAAGACGCTAATTACATTATCAGAGCTTGAGTTGTATCCTTTAGTATTGCGAACACAGGAAATGAGGATGTGAGGTTGATCATGTTTTCTGCTTTGTGTAAATGCTAGTTGAGTGTCTGTCTGAACCTCGTGTATAATTGCCTAGAAGATATTATCAATTAATGCATAAAAAATAATAAAAGCTCAGTGCATTTTCTCCTTATGGCTTTTCTTTCATTTGCTTTCTAACTTCCTCCCATGTGTTTCCTGTGGCCGTGGCTAATTGGTGCTTTATTTCAGTCCGTTTTTTGAAGACACACCAGGCCAAGAGCCAAAATCTTCTATGTCGTCATGTAAAATTAAGATTTTTCTACAACTTGACTTTCATTAACCTGGGTTTAATTCACTGGACAAAATTGAGAAGGCCCACAGCTGACCTTATAAAATCTCCTGGTTGATGATTGCCGTGTATCAGAATGGAGGTCATTCAAAGAAGTCATGAACGTTTTCTGAAAGGCTGTGAAACAAGAGTTTGATGAGGGATCTGAGGAAGGTTACAGCACAATTTATGCAGCATTTGAACCCATTTAAACCTAATAATGTCCTTTTAGCTTCCTTATCTGATGCAAAGTGAGACTCAGGTTTAACCCTATATTGGGCTGTCACTGAAATACAAAATTAAACGTTTTAACCATAGAGAAGAGTGTTATTGTGACACTAAAATATATTAAAGGTGTTTAAAACTTGTTTACTGTTCTCTAAAATGATACCAGTCCTACAGTAGTAAATGGTCAGTACTAAACATTTCTCCTCATTTTATGATGAAAGCCAATCTCAGTTAAGTATAGGGGAATGTAGCATGATCTTTGATGATTGGTGAGAACTCCATGTGGTTCTACGATATCATGGATTACCATGAGGGGGCATTTTGTATGTCCTAAGGATCAAATAGGTTCATTTGCCCAATAAAGGGTTAAGATGGATTAAGCTCTAAAAACCACAGTAGTATCTGTTTTAAGATGAAAATGTGGACCCATCAACATGGTTCCTCCATCTAGCTTTCATGAATGACATCCAGGGTTCCTGTGTGGCGATGGGAGCATCCCTGGAGCAACACTTCACTGTGATAAAAAGGCACAAGAACATCACCACTGGCGTCCTCTTACATTTCAAATTGATAATTTCAGGGCTCACATCAAAAGCCATTTACAGCCTTGCCCCCACATACAAGCCAGATTTATTAACCTGGTATGTGTCCTCCCAAACATTAAGATATGCAGACAGCTCCCTGCTAACTATTCCAAGATCATAGTTTATGATAAAATGTGAGCCTCAACCTTATGGAAATGTAAAAATCCTCTTATATGAATAAACTTTGGCCACAATCTACAACAACTTGTGGATGAAATTTGATCTTGATGATGATGTTATTAATGCCTTGTTTACGGAAAACAGGTCTAAAATCCAGAATTGAACCCAGAGGAGCAACCTACATCCCACGTAAGGTATTACGTTAGTTAGTTAGTTAGTTAGTTAGTTAGTTAGTTAGTTAGTTAGTTAGTTAGTTAGTTAGTTAGTTAGTTAGTTAGTTAGTTAGTTAAAATAATTGAACATAAGACAAAAATGAAAAATAAACTGAACAAAATAAGAGAGATTCAATCATTACGTTCACAAAATACTCCACAAAGCTGGTAATACTTGGTCATTGTCACCGTGGAGAGGAGTTCTGTTACTTAAATCTGTACAACTATTCCTGAAGGAATTGACTTGAATTTCCTTTATATACCATAAAAAAGGCTTTGATGTCATAGTTTCTTTCAACATACCTATCTTTGCAAAATCCTGGTTTTGAGCATTGAGAATATAAAGCAGAACATTATTAACCATGACAGTGGCATGACTGCAGAGATGGTCATTACCACCAGTGTTGCAGTTCGTCAGATGCTAATCCATTCATCCAGCTATGGATTTTTTAGTATTTACCATAATTTATTGGCTTTACAAAATGAAACATTTAGAAGAGTTTTATCCAGAGGTAGCCATGCTTACAACTTGTAATAAATGATATACTGATAGTCATATCTGCTGCATAAAGATTTTGTCTTGACTTTTCCTCTTCTAATTTCAACTCCATTTTATCTGGTATCAGTGATGGTTTGGTAGTCATCATGACAATATCTGTTTAGTCAAACTGCAAAATCACTGAATTGAAAAGTGGGTGGTCCAGATTTATCTTGTTTGGGTAAATTGTCAGCATTAACAACAACTGGATGTAATCCAGTGGCTAGACTTTGAACATTAGTGGGGATCAGTATGCTACAGTGAATTTGTCCCCCGGACCTCTCCTTTGACTCACGTGTGATTTCTGTCCTTTCAGCTCTTCTGTTGTTCAGCTGTTAGAGCAAAGAGCAAATTCTATCAGCAAGAGTAAATTTGGTTCTCTTGTTCTTCGCCTGAAACCTGCAGACCAAGAAAATGGAATAATTTTCCCCCTATTTCTCTGAGCTCACTACCCATCCAATTAAAGCTCTGGAGCACAGATGAAGAAAGCAATAGTCAGGCAGAGATGTGGGTTTTATAAAGGGACAAAAGAAGCCGTATTACAGGTTGCATAGAATATAGACAGTGAAGGAAGACAAGTGAACCAGAATATGCTGCTTCTGAATACCAGCACTTGCCTAATTCACCTAGTGTACATTGTTAAAATGAATTATACTTTATACTGTTTCTATTAAATTTACTGTTTTCTGTGTTAATGTACACCATCTCACCTCAGCTCCTTGTGTTATAATTCATAGAGCACTAGCAGAGACATGTTTTCTAGTAGTAAGGAGGGCCTTGCCTCAATAATGTGGGTTCTTTGATTTAATGATGGTATGGATAAAGGTGTGGAGATCTTTAGAAGTTCTCTGATTCATTTGGGGTGTCTCATTATTCGAGGCTGGGAGGAGAAGACTCAGGATGTCAACAACTCAAGTCACTGATGAATAGCAGTATGTTCTCCTAAACATGCTTGACATCATCATAAAACAGTGTATCTATTAGATATTTCTTCCACCAGTGAGCACGTTACAAGGCAGGAATGAAAATGCCTCTTTTCTCTTGTCAGAGGAAGACAAAAATACGCACTTATCTCTAAGTGTTTGAAAATGTTTAGCAGTGAAGTGACCAGCATGGTTGATGGCTGATTTCCTGACTTTAATTTAGCCTTGTCTCTGTGGCTTGCACTTTGCCACCAGTCAGGTCTCTGGCAGCATCCTGTCACGGCATTAACAGCTCCATCTTGAGAAGCTTGACCTCGGTGTGCAGAGATTTGGGCGTGATAGGTGTTAGCCCTTCCCACACAACAGCTCTAAAAAGCGCCAGCAGGCTTTGCTCTCTCAGCAGTTGACTCCGCAGACTGAGTGATGCAAGTTGACAAGATAAGAGCCACTGTTTTTTTTTTTGTTTGTTTTTTTGTCAGCGTCTTAAAAGATGGAACTAAAATAATTAAGATGGGTATTTTGAGTTGTCCATCAAATTTCCCCTGCATGACTTGGTGTAAATCTCTGCACTCAGGAGCAGAATTATGATTAATGATCCTTGTTTTAGATGAAAAACGGAGGCAGTGCTTTATTGTTCCTGTCCATATTTGCATTAGTTTTCGAGGGGAAATCAGGTATATGTATCAGAAAAAATTTCCAGTTTTAAAACCAACCATCAAAATGATCATTAATCTGAATCCAACGTGTGAACAAGTCATTTCAGGTTCTAAAATAGTTTACTAGAAATATCCTTACCAGAGAAAATGACATAACACTGTTTAAAAGGAACCCTGTTGCTCCCTCCTTTTTTCATGCTTCCTCTCTGCCAGCGACAGAGAAAATCTTCAGCTTCCATCGGGGAAGGGGGCCGCTGGTGATGGCTGTGTAGGAAAAGAGAAAAGGACCACTAATCTTCTTTACCTGCTTGCTTTTTCCTGGTGTCAGCCCCTCTTTAAATTGTCAAGACTCTTGCACAATGATTTGACACAAGTGACTAATGAGCATGCTGCACTTGTACAAGTGATTCATAATGTCATGACATTAAAATATTAAGACAGGTGTGTTCACAGAAATCTCTTTCTTTCTTGTGTTTTGGCAAATCATAAAAACTGTGCAACAATTGCAGGAGTCAGTGAAGGAGAGAGTGTGTATCTGTAATGAATCTGTCGCAAAATGCCTTTTAGATATTATGTTTAGACAAAACTGCGTTGCTCCTTTAAAGACACTGTCTGCTTGCTCTCTCAGTGAATTACTAAAGCTAATTGCCGTAATTAGCCCGGCTTGATTGAGGTGCAGCCTCCAATTTATGAGGAAGCCAACAGTGATGATGTCTGTCTCGGTTTCTGCCATTCTAATTGTTCATTTTAATATTCATGCATTTTCTTATTATTCTGTCACAAGACCTCATAGCTCTGCTTAGATGCAGGCAGCTTCCCAGTTTGCTTCTCCTGGATGCCCGAGTCTGTTGATTCAACTCGGTGACCTCGGATGAATCGACTGAAAAAAATGTTTTGTATTGTTTCAGGCTCCAAGATGTGATTTTGTTCCAGCCTCATTTAAGTCTGTCTCACTAATGTTGCTCGAGTCGGAGACAGAATTTTACATTTCTGTCCCCCCAAAATACCATTACATGTAAGAAGACTAATCTAAGTGGGTTTCCTCTGCAACATATTACATTTCTTCAGCACTGGTAATGGTCATAAAAAGACAATTCTGCTTCTGTTTTGTGGGATGTGCCCCTTATAACAGTGACATATTGTTTTAATTCGCAGAATTGTGACAAGATCTGAAAGATGCTTTTCATTTCCAGCCACAGTTGCGATACTCTTTATTCTTCCGTTAAATGTACAGTGATATTCAGCCAGAGGCTTGCATCGCACAGCTTTTCATTTCCCCCTGAAATGCATAAGTATTAACTGCTATTCTTTATGAGCAGCCTGTTATGAATATGCTATAATTAGATTCCTATGCTTGAAAGGATTGCAGGGTGTTGATCAGTGTTATTTCATGAGGCATGCAAAGCTATGATTTCTCATCCTTTCAGACTGACCATTTTCAACTTACAGCTAAGCAGGAGCTTCAAGATTTTCTATACATAAAAATAACCTTTCCCCCTCCTTAAATCATTTTGGGGCTGTTTACTTTATCTTTTCTAATTCTTATTTGATTTTTAGTTGCAGTGGGGTGAAAGACAAAATATTGTTTGCTGTTAAGCAGCTACAACGTGTTATAATCAGCAAACTCTGTATTATAATCGCTGACTTAGTTACAAAAGTATAAATTACAATGAGGCAACTGGAATGGAAATGTGCAGAAAATCTTCACATTAATGAAGGAAAATTGAGCGATGGCGCCCCCTGGCTCCATTAATATGTATTAAAATCTTGGTGCATTGTCATATGAAAATGAAAGTAAAGTTAAAGGTTTGACTTAAAAAAACGCAAAAAAAGAAAGACTCTTGCTCCTTAATCAAATATCAAGTTAAATACAACCTGATATGAACAAAAATGTGGTTTATTTTAATAAATCTGGGCCAAAAAGCAGAGGCATTGTGAGGAAAAAACTTAAGCCTTAACAGTAATACTTCCAGAATATTTTTTTTAGTATTGAACATCATTATGGAGTAATTTTGTTTTCATGCACAGCTCTCTAAAGGCCCCGCCACACCATCTCAGTCAGGCCGAGTTCTGGACCTGGGACTGCATTGCAACACCTTAATTCTTTGATATTTCAGGCATTGAGTGTCAGTGTAGTTGATTTTATTCTGCAATCATTTTCCCGTCTCATGACACTATGTGGCTGAAGATGCAGCTCAACTTTTTTTCAGGGACAGGCAAAGTTTGTCCCCAAGTCCCACAGTCCTCCTGAAAGCTGCTTCCTTCTGCTTCATACCTGAATCTGACGAAATGCTCAACATGCTAGGCCAGAACCTGACAACAAGCTGTTGAGGATAGGCATTTAATTTGAATCAGGTGTGTTGGAGCAGCAAAACACCTCAAACCTGCAGGGCTGTGTCCTTCAGGTTTGCCCATCTGAGCTCCATACTTTGGTATAGAGGAGTTCATTGGCTCAATTATTCCATCTGTCCAAAGGATTTTGCTCCCGATGCAGCCCTGCAACCCTAGGCCATGCTGTCACCGTGTCAAAATTTTGGCTGTTTTTGTTACACAAATGAATGCTTTCTCCTGTATATTGCAATAGTGTACTTTTTAAAAGACCTGGTTACAGTGTTGTTTTTTTAACTTTCTAATGTCCTGATATGTGAAACCGTACAAGTGAGAGACGAAACTCTCTTCTCAAAAGTGATATTTGTTTTATCAATTCAGCCTGTGAAGTCAAAAAGTAACCAGGGATTTGTGACAAATTGCACATTTAGTAACATCAAAGTAGATTTAAGGAACATACAAGTCTGCCGTGGAAGCTGCAGTCTTAAAATGAAAGCTTAAGATAGCAAGTGCTCTCATTTCCATTTCTTCTAAGATCCTTTGAGGTTCCACAGGGTGTGAGATTTAGTAACAATCCTTCATGTTGTCCTTATTCAGTCCAGAGTATGTAGTTTTACAGCAGTACAACTGATTACAAAGCTTCCTAAGCAGTATTTGTGAATTATGTTTTCGATGAGGCAGACGCACAAAGATAACAATTATGTTGCCTAGAAACCTCCGATTTGACAAGACTTGATAAGATCATTGGATATCAAGAGCTCTTTAAAGCCTGAGGTTAATTTTTCCTGGATACTCCATCACTTTGGGAGAAGTCCATTTTCATGTGTGAAACTGATTTTTTCAAAATAAAAAGACAGAACAAGACGTAAAAAAAAAGTATCAACATGTATTCAAATGCGAAGCCAAGCAACATTTCTCAAAATTACAGCTTAGAAAAGAGCTGAAAAGAAAGAAGCACACACTTGGATGAGAAGTTTACAAAAATTATTTATAATATGATACAAGGATACTCTGTGCAAGAGGTTGGTGGTGCTCTGAAACCTGTACATTATGAACAAAGCACTGTAAATTCAACAGCAACCTGAAAGTAGAGCATGGCTGCTGAGCCATGATCGTGTCAAACGGCTAACTATCAAGATACTTGATGTATTATACAAACTGTTTCCACCATGTATACAATGGCTGTATAGCATTAGATTACATTATCTATATAAAGTGCAGAAAATATAAGCACTCACAGGGAAGGATTGAAGTGCTCTGTGACTGACTGTTAACCCACCACCACATGCTGAAAATAGGGAGAGCTGGTTGGCAGGGACAAAAATCATCGACTGTAGGTCATAGCTCAGTGGCAGAAAATACATTGAAATACAAACTGCAAAGGTTACCAATCTGTCTAATATATTGAATATTAAAAACTTCAATATAAACGGCAGAAAAAAGCAAAAATCCCCCTTTTTACAATTATAAATTGCCGCTCTTTCTATGCTTTAGCATAGCACCACAAGCTCTCAGATTTTTCTCCACATATGAATAAAACATGACCTGAAGTACATGAGAGGTTTTATGATTTTCTTTCTTTTTTCTTAAAAAGTGGAGTAAGACATCATTGAAAGAAAAGATATAAGAAAATATATGCACTGTTAGTGACTAGAATACATGTTTTGTATATACTTTATAATTCTGTTTGTCTCTATAATATTTCAAGGTTACAAAAGCGAGTGAATTCAGCATCACAGTTGAGTCTCAAGAATACAGGAGAGCGAAGAGGCATCAAGCGGTCCGTCGGATTCTGTTCAGCACCTCTGCATGCTAAAACACCAGAAGCTGGGGATTCTTGGTGGTATTATCTAGGTCTGCTGGGAACCCTGTGGAAACAAAACAGGGAATGCAGGTAAACTTAGTCGGTATATAACATAGAGGTTTGTATAAAAAGCTGCTGGACTCAAACGTTCATTGGCTGTGGTCCTTACTGAATTGGTTCGTTTACGTTTCCAGCAGTCTGGATTGAGCCTTTTCTGCTCCTCAGCCAAAGCCTTGGCTTCCATTGTGTACATCCTCCTCTCCTCATTCTTCATCTTCTTCCACTTGTCACCCAGGATGACACTAATGGCTCTGGAGTGAAAGGGTGGAAGTAAAAGGAGAATTTTAATATTGTTGACCTGTTAGAATCAAATGCCTTTGCTTTTCTGTTACATTTCATCCCTTTCCCAGCAGTCCAAAGAGTACAGAATTGCTGATAAACATGAAAGTTTATAACTAGGCTAGAATAAATATATTTTATCTAATAAAGACCACTGAGACTAAATATACCATAAAACATAAGGGCAAAAGAAAGTGAAATTGAATTTTTGCAGTTTTTAGTACAAAACTGTTAGAAGCTATAACCTGCCAGTGTAGAAATATTTCCTTATCAGCTGAATTTCACCATTTGCTTGCTTTTCTTTTACTGAGCATCCAAGCACAGTTACAGTGTGGCTTTGCAACTAAATCCATGGTTGTGAATTTAGTTGCAAAGCCAAACACATCACTGTCAAGCTTTGGTTTTAAGCCAAACAAAAACAGGAGAGCACTAAACGTCATTAATAACATAATAATAATCACAATCCTAATCAGGAATGTTCAAACTTTCAGAGAATTCATGTTTTAAGTGCTTCTGTCTTATCAGAATTAAAATTACTGGAAAAAAAACATTTGACATTGAATCAAAGGTTTTTACATTTTGCATTCTTGTATGTGATTTCTCTTATGATTTCTCTGGGTGGATCAGCATGATTCTGATGGGATCTGTTATGCGGGGGCGACCTAGATATCTCCCTGATAAGACTTGAGTGAAAGTCTAAATGAATTCAACATTTGCCCACTTTATCCTTCCAAAAAGACATTCACAAAGAAGAACAAGTTATTCTCGGGGTATGATATCCGTCGGATCATATCATAACTCGCAATAACACTGCTGTCATGTCAACTGTTTGGTAGTGCTGGGGGTCTTTTAATACCCAGATTGCACGTATGACATCATATCCTGCTTCAGGGCAGAGTTTGAAATAATTGTGTTCAAAACATGGCCTGTATTAGCATTGACAGAAAGATTAGAAACACTAACCCTGACAGTTCTGCTTTACTTATAAACTTATCTACACGACAGCACTTCTGAATTCATCGGATCTTATTGATCACCTGTTGTCCTTCCCCGGATACATCTGCGTGTACTCCACTCTGTACTTCTTGGCGAAAAGCATGAAGGCATTCATTGGCCGCTTGCATTTTGTAGGCGTGGCACCACTGGCTGTCCCTGAGTTGTGGCTCCGGTTTGATTTGCTACTGGAGGATTGTGGGGAGTAGGAACGCTCAAGTTTATCACAGTCTGGGCTGACAGCGCCCCCACTGGACAAGGAGGCCCTGCGCTGGCGAGCCATGCTGCTGAGAACATACACCGCTGAGGAATCCAGCGGGGTGAAGTCATAGCTGCAGACAAAAAGCAAAAGTACTTCACTTTAGAGAGTTTGGGAGCTCCAGCTAATAAAAACTATGGAGTTTAAAAGTTGTCATTCCTGTTTTTATATCACTATGACATGAAATGTTTAACAATGCATTTATTAACAAAAACATACAGGCCGACACAATATCACTGTTTTTCTGATGCATTAAGTCTTTGAATTATATGAGGCAAGATAAGAATTTGAAGGGCTCACCTTCTGAAAGTGTCGAACACAACTGAGTCGTCACAGTTAATCGCATCTGGATGATTTGGTGGCAGGCACACGTCTCCTGGCTGCATCTCATAGCAAGGAATGCCATGGTGCACCACAGTAAGGCTTGGGTAAAAGGAAGACCACCCTGACAAAGGAAGATGGTTCAGGACAGATCAGCTTCTGAAGCTTTTTATTTCCCTAAACTATCTTTTTTTAGCCAACACTATTTGACCAGTTAAAGCTTCTGTTCTGTTTCATAGATTTCTATAGAATCTGGTTTTGATGTAATTTTGCTTTCTTTCATATTGCTTCCTATCATGTACTGGTACAAAAACCAGGAAACAGGTGCAGTTGTACCTTTGTTTTTGACAAAAAATGGGTGATCCAATCGGCACTCGGCTGTTAGAAGGCCCTTATCAGGGGATCCTGGGTCAAAGGTCAGCTTAAGAACCGCCTGGCCAAAAGATATTGTCTCTTCGTGGTTCACCAACTTAAGTCCATCTGAGCCATATCTCTGTAAATGAAGCAGTAAGTCAATGAGATGTACAGCTGAAGCAATGAACAGAGAGAAGATGCTATCCTCTTTCTTCAAAATTTTGTTTTGGTCACTTGTGAGACTCATTATAGATCACACCGGTGGGCTCTTCTGCCATCTTGTGGCCACTCTGAACCATTACAATTTTCAGTAAACAAACATGAAAAAACAGTGATCCAACCAGCTGAAACCACCTGAATTATCTAACATGCTAAAGTCGCTCTTGGTTGTCTCACCTTGAGCGAGAATGACGATGGCATCATGGTCTCATCATCAGAGTCATCATCTGAATCCCCGAGTTCATCAGCTTCCTGCCACTCCACATTAGGGCCTCGATGGAAGCGCAGGCGAGTTCCTGAATATCAACACAAAGTAACATGATGAATAAGCTGTATGTGTGCATGTGTAATACTGTAACAATACTGAGAATGCTAGAAAATGGATGTAATACTGTTTGTGCACCAGAAGAAAGAGCTGACGTACCATGGCTTAACATTATTGCAGTCATTCAAAACCAAAAACTGTGTGTTTATGTTTGAAAATAGAAGATGTCAAAAATAATAATGAAGAAAAAGTAGATCCTAGCCAAACTTAACTTTCTTTTTTATTAAAGAAAATTTTTGTGTCATCATTTTAAGGCCATTTTTCTTGAAGTGATTCAAAGAAAAGCTGAATTTAACTTCACATTGTTTGATTTAAATCTGAATGTGAGCATTTGTTTTTGTGTGGAAGTGTGCTGATGGATGCATATATACACAAAGTTGCATGTAGACACCTTTTAGGAAGCAGTGCCAGGCTGTGGAGGGCCAGGAGTGAGACCAGGCCATATCTTCATCATCAGAAAACGAAGAGGACATTGAAAAAACCCCAGACTCCGATTCACTGCTGGCCTGGTGGAGGCAATAAAGCAAAACAATTTTTACAATGGCTTCAGTTAGATTAAAAAGAATTAATGTTACACTGAATTAAAAAAGAAAAAAGCATAATTACTTGACCTACAGAAGAGAACGATTCTTAGATTTCTGAAAAAAAGTTGGTGAAAGGTTACCCTGACACGCCTGCGCTCCCTGAGGTGGCCTCTGGACGGGTTGGGTGCGCTGCTGGCTAATGGGGGCCGGGCATAGGAATGTAAACTATTACTGTTTCCAAAAATATGAACTGGAGACGATCTGAAAATGACAATATGATGAACGTGAGTATATTTCATATGTTAACAGAGATGATACCTCTGCCATACAGGCCAAAATTTCACTATGGATACATATATCAATAATACTGTATATAGTAAAAGTGAAATATCAAACTACATAACTTAATGCAATGCCGAAAAATTACTTCTTAGTATTTTTTTTATTTATTAGTTATTCAAGCTCGTGATTTAATGTTGTGGAGTAAACATATGGAACAGTTACAGGGGATATTACACAACGAATACTCTACGTTATCCTGTCTTGCAAGTCCTGCTTTGTGAAACTCCCCCAGGTGTACTGATGTTATTCTGATCTTAATCTTTCCGTGCATCAATGTCTTATGTATTTAGTTTTAACATACTGTACAAACCTCTTATGTGGGGCATCCTTCAGCAGTGGGCTCTGAGGACTAGTGGCAATGTTGGCCAACTCAGCGAGCCAATTGGTGTTCGGCGAGCAGCTGAGCTCCTGGTGAGACACTGCTCCCACCTGAAATAAGGCCTGAGACCTCTGGTCCTCCTCCACCTCTTGCAGCTCAGGCAAGTCATCTGAGGAAAGGTGGAAGTAATCTTTCCACTTAATATGAGGACAAAATTCTCTTTCTTTTTTTAAAATCACTGATCATAAATTATTCATGTTTTAACATCTTACCATAATCCATGTGGCATCCTGGTGAGGAAGGCAAGTCCTCGTTACACTTAAGTGGATCAAATGACTCATCCATTTTTGCAGTTATCTGGTATATCCTTTCTTTTGTTCTTTTCTTTTCAAAAGCTACTGTGCAGCTTACTCAGCTTCCATCATCATACTCTGACACAGCAGCTGGTTTAGGCAAAAGCAAAAGACAAAATTAGAACTTCTGCAATCAAAAGTGAAACTGATTAGGTCTGTTTATAATTCAATTTTTTTTTTAAATACACTGTTCACAAAACAGTTTCATTAGGGCTTAGTTGCACGATCCATACACATTAACTTTACACACTTAGGCTTTTCAAACATTTTATGCCAAGTTAAGAAATAAAAATTCCCCAGACAGGATGCAACCATTGTCTTTCAGCTATAGCATCGATATGATTGAAATCGAAGGCAGCATATAACACTCCTTTGTCTGGTTTTACACAGTATAGACCGCTTTAACTAGTCATGTGACTCGCTCGCTGCGTGGAAGCCTTGTTTATAAACTTAAATGGGTTTGACGCATGCGTACCAGAGCTCATTCATTCAGCGCAACGCAGTAAAGTGAAAAATGCTAGATTTATTTATCTTTAAAAAGTGCGTATATAAGATAAAAACACAACAATTGACGAAAAATGTAATTTTATCAATGCCAAAGTCAGATATATTGTGCTTATATTAAAGTGCTATTCGACTAATTGTTTCTTTCGAATAGCATATACAAAGGAAGTTGTTAACGCATAATGATTCAGCTTACAAGGAAGAAACGGTGATCATATGTGTCCTGATAACCCATCATCACTCGCTGAAACATTTGGAAAAACCTGCTTGCTACTCATAACCGCAGTGGCAATAGCAGCAGATGGTTAATAAAATTAGAATAAGGTGCCAATTTGTACAAATAGACGGACTGAAGGCCAGACCTGTTCTTTCCCCACTTCTCAAAAGCAGCAGAAGTGATCTCCACTCAACCTTAGAGCCTGTCGAGTCTAACACTGTAAACAAAAGAATGTCAACAAGTTGAGGCATGACGCAACCCCTGCTCCGTTCAAAATGAATGACACGAAAACCACTGGACCCCTTTTAATCATATTTTTGCATTAAACATAGCTAATCCCAAATAAATGGCTTTTCAGTGAATAAAGCTGCTGTCGGGTGGGTTTCTAAACACCAAAACAACAAGCGTCACAGCGAAGGGGGAGAGAAAAAAGAAAAAAAAAACATTGTCGATCTCAACCTGCCAGTCAGCATCAAATAAATCCGTGACAACTGCGCTAAAATGGCGTTTTAGAAATCCAAGGCTATGTATCACCAAAAGCACGAGTCAAAAATGGGTTTAAACCATTCATTTGTTCGAAAAGAAGTACTCAACTTCCCACTTACCATATCTATCGCCATCGAGAAACTCCGAGGCATAGTCGAGGGGTGGGGATGAATATGACTAAAGAAAGCCTGCTATTGGTCCACATGAATGTCAGTGACAAGAATCTGGATATTCTATTGGCAAAGCAAGCTGACAAAAGCAAAGAGGGCGGGGCTTAGTTTGTTGATTACGTTGTAATTGGCTGAAAGTGCATGCCTGTTACTACCCAGTAACAGCTGATTGGCAATAACATGAACAATACATGGTTATTTTTTATATGCCATCTTGCAACTGCTGCAAAAAAGGGTCTTGCAGAGATCGCTGTTCTGAGAAATTCGTCTCCAAAGTATTGAAGTTGCTGCGTTAACTCTGTCCGGTACAAATCCAGCGAATGTGAGAATGAGTGACAGAATGAATTAAGAATGAATGAGAACAATGAGTACTGAATGAAAACCTCAGAAGCGCATTGACAATAACCGTGTGACACGGGAATATAAAATGTTCTTTATTGACACGAAAAGTGAAACATTCATTTCTTCCTCTAGATTTTGTGGTGGTTTGCCTTCAAAAATGTCTAGTATTATCATAAAGGAATAAAATTGGCATGTTTACATGTAAACCAGTTGAAAACAATTCAGCTGCAGAAAGAATACAGAAGTCTTCAATTATTGGTTCAAAAAGAGAGAAGAAGTAGAGGACCCACTTGAGATTCCCACTGAGTGAGTGAGAATCTTTATAAGTTGTTGGCAGAGGTAGACAGCAATAATGGATGTCTCAGTAATGTATGATTTACCTACACAAACAGTATGAGCTAAATTTGACATTAAAACACAGAAAAAAACAATTGTTTCAAGACACTGCTTATAATGACCACAGTCTACTGGGGTAACTTATTAAGTTAAAAGTGGGCCTATATAATAACAGTAAATACTCAGATTTTAAAATTGTACAGCAATGTGTTGTATATTCTTACAAAACTATGAGCTATCTCTCCGAAGTTTGCTTTTTAGCAAAAGCAGAGCATTAGGCAAACAGCCACAAACACTTACCAACAATGATAAACAGTTTAAGAGGATGAATTTAAGGGATTCAGTCTGGTGGTAAACAGAGATGTAATTTTGTAAAAATGTCAACCACATTCAGCTGTAGTCAACATGTAAAAGAGGAAATTCCAACCACTGGGGTCTTGAGCCAGTGCTCTTGCTACTATGAGGGGAGAAGGTGAAATACTTGCTCACATTAATCCAGTAAGAAATAAGCCTCAGCATCTGGTTTTTAACCAATAAGATTTAGAAATGTACAAACAATAATATACAGTAGATGCAGCTTGAACACTGTGGAAAAAAATGAAAGTTAAAGTGTTCAGTTTACAAACAAATAATGCACCTGACACTGACAAGTAAAATGTACACTCACATGTATAAAGTGAAGGTCATATGAAATTAAATTAAGCAAGCTTTAAGCAACTCTGCATCGGCTCACTGCAGCCATGGTGTTCTGTGGCAAACTACCAAAATGAGCCTCATTTTAGTCTTTAAAAAAAATCTGACACACAAATGTTGTGGTGTGATGGATATTCACATTTTCTTGTTTAAATAAAAAAGCTGTTTGACTGGTTTTGGGGAACATCCATACAAGCCTCGTTTTTTCCCGGTTAATCCTTCATGGTCCTTTGGAGTCATCTCATGCACTTTGTTGCTCAATTTCAGGGCTACTTCCGAACAGGGTCACCAGTTGCTCCTCATAGTTAGCAATGTTTCTTTTCATGATGTCCATACATGGCCCAAGGAGCCTCTCGAAGGCTTGAACATCCATGACTGAAACATACAGAAAAAGAAAAGCTGGCATGAATTAAGATTTAAATAACAGATGACAAAGAAATGGATTCAACATAAATGCTATCCCTAAAGGCAGTTTTATAGGAAAAGCTTAACACAAGAGCTATTTAGCTCTCTAGAAAACATTATTCATTAAAATGCCATTTAATTATTTATTATGAAAGCTGAAATGTACTAAAATTTAGATTTTTTTTAATAAGCCATGCCCATGTTATTGAAATTACATGTTTTGTGCAAGAAATAAGTCATGATTAGAAGTTATGATAATACATTTTAAGCCAGTCATACACAGTTACTAAATAAATTGTGTTTCATTTAACTCGAAAGTCAGAATTTTTTAGTTTTCAGTTGGAAAAAAAAAATTAAGTGTAACACGCCTAAAGTTAAATTTAAACTTGGAAGAATTTCAGCAGCCCCTAACAGTAAATAACGCTCAAATAAGGCTGCTCTGGCTTTCTTTTATGAAGTTATAAAAGAACTGGGGAAATAGACATTTCATAAGGATCTGTCAGTTTGTATCTTTCAATTTCACACATAGGACTGACCTGGGTCTGTCAGTGAAGATAATGCGCCATTGGAACTACATGTATTGCTGATACTAGCGAGCCATAAGCTAATATCAGCAAACCTATCAAGCTAGTGAGTACCTCCTGATGGTTCTTCTGCCTTGCAACTGAAAAACTGAGAAAAATATATTCTCAGCACCTATTTCAGCTTTCTGAGGCAAATGAAATATGCAAATAAAATCGATATATTAACGATGTTCCCAGGAGGCCTCCTAGCTGCACACATCAGAATATGCTTATTGGCTAATATCACAAGTAATTCATGACTAAATCCATTGTAAGGGAAAAAACGTTGTAATAAACACATTGGAATTTCCTAAACAAGTTAAGCTCAACTAAGTTTATAGATTATCCAAAATGGTTAAAAATAGGTTGAAGCCAAAGCATTTAAAGCAAAGATAGGGATGAATAAAGAAAATGAAAATTCAGAGATTTCTAGGCCACATGGTTCATAAAAATACCCAGAAAATGCCCATCCTTCCCTCACTTCAGAACAAGACCTTGAGATATTTGAACTCCTTAACTTGGAGCAGGACCCCACTTCTGACCCGAAGGCGACACTTCACCTTTTTCTGGCTGAGGACCATGGTCTTCAAACTTGGCTGTGAATCACTCCCACGAGAACTAGAGATCACAGCCTGATGAAGCCAACTGAACCACATTATCAGCAAAAGCAGGAACCCCATCATCAGGCCAGCAAACAGGATCCCCTCACCTCCTTAGTTTTGTGGAGAAATTCTGTCACTAAACATTAATAGCAGAAAATTGGTAGAGTCCAACCCTCACCGGAAATGAGTCCGACTCACTGCCATGCAGACAAAGCTCGCGCACTGGTCGTACAGACACAGGACAGCTTGTACAAGGGGGTCTGGCACTCCACCCTCCCAGAGAACCCCTCACAGGAGTACACAGTCGGACATCTTCTCCAAATCTACAAAGCACATATACACAGCTTGGCCAAACTGCCATGCCTCCTTCAGGACGCTGAAGACGGTGTAGAGCTGGTCCACTGGTCCACGACCAGGACAAACACTGCACTGCTCCTCTTGAATCCAAGACTCAGCTATCTCACTGATCTTCCTCTCCAGGACGTTTGAGTAGATCTTACCAGGGAAGCTGTGGTTGGAGCAGTAGTCTCCCACCTCTTGATGAGAGGGACCACTACCCCAGTCTCAGTGGCGGACTTACCATTAGGCAAAACTAGGCGGTTGCCTAGGGCCCCAAGTTCCCTGAGGGCCCCATCAAACTAATCAATTATACAGTTATTACTTATTTCGGCACATTAATTGT
>JAVQJG010176704.1:0-10455 GCA_036024015.1 Craterocephalus amniculus
GCAGTTTATGGCGCTGGGGGGAAAATGTGCAGCAGGGGAGGAATCGTCGATCTGCACCTTGTCTTTGGTGCTCGAGACTTGGACGTAATTTCGATCGATTTCGATTAAAAATCGAGATCGTGACACCCCTAATATATATATATATATATATCCGTGTGAAAAACTGCTTTACGTTTTTGCTGCATTTATGTTTTGAGCTTTTTTTAGACTTACATTATGGAATATGTGCGGTAAAGTCCATCTTTAACCAACGTTGTCAAACATGCTGCTTCCTTGCGGACTTATTTCGTCCTCCGTGTCAGCACAGCCTCCCTTCACTCTGTCCGCAACGTTTTCTTTATACGTTCAGCCCGTTCAGCCAGAGCAACGTGCCGCAACATCTCAGCTTTTATGACGCTACATGTCTGCTACAGCTCAGTCAGCGAGCAGGTCCTTTATAAAAGCGGAAAGGTATAAAAGACTAGGTCCGCACCACGACTGCTATCCAGAGTAAGTCTGAACGGTGCTTACTATGTGACGGGCGGACAATAAAGTTTTCTATTTAATTAATTAACAAAGCACCGCTAGCAAACAGTGTCACAGTGCAGCTGCAACAGATCACACGCAGCTGCAACGGGAACAGTTTCACAATGACAATGACGCTATTGATCGGATCGGTGGATGAAAACTTTAGGGCCGATCAGAAAAAATTAAAAATGTGTGAAAAATCGGCCGATCCGATCAAGCCGATCCGATCGGTGGAAAGCGTACGATTTACATACAATATTTTGGTGTTCTATTTACTTTAGAGAAATTTGCTGCTGGTGCTATAACTTTTTGTTATGTGCTAGGTAGGGATGTCACGATTACTTATTTTCATTATTAATCGCGGTAGTAGAAGCTACAATTAATAATCGTAAGGCTTCCTTAATATCGTCATTTAATAATGTAAATATAGTTTGATTGTCATCACTGAAATCCTAAAGCTCAATTTTATTTTTATCTTTTCATATTCACATATTCATTCATATAATACTGACGTTTTGTTTTACTAAATTCCAATGGGAATTTGAATGGTACTTTTGTTTATTTTGTTGCCATATATTGTTTTCTTGACATCAATACACAAATAAAACTTAACAGAAAAGGAGTTTTCATGTTATTTTATGCATTTCCAGTGTTGTAAAATTAAACAACAACCGTGATGATCGTAAAATCGTGATTATTTCTCAAACAATAATGGTACCTAGAAAATCTATAATCGTGACATCCCTTGTGCTAAGAAACCTCCAACTAGTGCTAAAAGCTTAAAAAGTTAACGTACAGCCCTGAAAGGTGGAGAGCAGATGAACAGTTGCACACATATAGGGTAGATTTCTGGGGGTTTAAGAAGGAAAAACTCTGAGAACCTCTTTAGAACATATCTGGACAATAGTACACATGTGAAAGCATCTTTATATTAATCCAGTCTTATATTTGAATATCCAAATATCTATGTTAAAAGGAAAAAAATTAAATGAGAAGAAAACTGTGTTTGGGTCTTACTGGTCTGAAGGGACCACAATTTGTTCTCCGTGGTCAACCAGGAAGCAGCGAGCTTGACAGGATACTGAGTCCATGATGACGGACTCCACCACAGCACGACACCATAACTTCATCACTGCCCAGTACACGACACACACCTGAAATGAAACAGCAACACAAACACTCGGTTGGACCTGAATTCAGGATTTTAGCAGCCACTGTGGATACTAAACCTGAAATTCCTTAGGAAGATAAGAGAAAATGTATTTGGCCAATCAGAAGGCTACGTAAATTCTGATGAAAAAATTAATTTAAAATAAAATAAATTTGTTAGTATTGTTCAGAGCAGAGTGTGGTTGAAACTGTGCGCTGCAGAAACATGCAGATTTAAACCTGAAGTCTCGGGAATAAAATATCTATATATAGAAAAAGAATTTCTGTATTTGGTTTTAAAGGGAGGGTGACACATTCTAGTTTAACAAAACAGGTGTGCTAAATAGTCTAAACTAAATAGTTTTTTTGAGGTGTGTGCAGTTTACTTTCTCACAGGAATGCAAATGTATCACATAGCAGGATGGTTTGCTGGTCAACAGCTGATAAACCCCATTTTTGATTCAACAAATCCTTTTGCAGTGTAAAAAGTCTACACTGCAAACATCAACAACTCCGTGACTTTATCCACATCCACTTTTTGTTTTTGGTTGATTTCTCAGAGAAAATGGCTTTGCAATTAACTGGAGCAGCGACCAGTCTATCGTCCAGGACTGTTTGTTTACACCATCAGTCTAGGGTTGGGCGCTATGAGCAAAATCTTATATCACGGTATGATTAATTTTATATCACAATAACGATATATATCAGAGTATGTTTTTTTTCCCCCTGTAAATTTCAATATTGGTTTAAAATAACCATACTGTCACTTTCGAAAATGTTCCTCTTTCATTTTTTAACTTGCATTCACCTAAAAACAGAAAAAAAGCCCAAACAGTAATAGCCACTAGCCAGATTTTTTCACCCCAAAGATTTAAAAAGGGAAATCACACACAGCTCATTGAGGGTGCGGACTAATTCCCTGAACCCAGACTTTTCAACTGTATAAATTGGGACCATGTCTTTTCATATGAGCCTCGTGGTGGCCTGCGTTATCGCCCTACATCGACCTGATTTTGTGTGATACGCAGTGACTTTGGTGAAAGACCAAGCTCTTTCGGAAAAGAGGAGCTGCTGCAGCTTTAACTTTAAGTTCAGGAAGAAGGTACTGGGGTTTCCACCTTTCGCTGCGACCGTCGCGTAACACTCCTTGCCCAGTATTACTTTTAGTTCCTCGTCAGATTTTGGGTACCTAAAGAAATTCCACAAGACATATGAAGCGCCCGTTTTTGGAATTAGTTCCTCCTCCTCTTTGTCATCATGAGTGGGTCGGGCGACACCCCGCTGTATTCTCTTCCTCCATCTTGAATTCAATCACTCTAGCCTTTCAAGAGGTTTCTTCTTCTGCTGCTACAGTTTGTTTTGCTGCTGCAGTGTGCCATCATGTGTCGAGGCGGCATAATTACAGGGACTCAGAGAGATGCCGCTGACACCGTCTGCTCTATCTTCAGCATACGCTGTAGGGCGGGGCAGCGAGTGTGTCACGGTGTTAACGGTATTGCAAAATTTCTACCAGTGCACACTTTATACCGTCTTACGGTATAATACCGTCATACCGCCCAACCCTAAATTGGTCCAACAAGAGTTTTTTGTGGGTGTGATGCAGTCAGGTGGCAACCGTTGGTCTGAGATCCCTGGGGTCAGTCCATCAGTGTGTGCTCCTTGTCTTTTTTTAAATTGGCAAAGACAGTCAAAGTCGTTACAGGACTTTGCTCCTCTTGATGATCAGTTAAAACTATCTTTTTCTCTTATCAATCCTGCATTTTTGTAGTCTTCTCAGGTTTGTAGGATTTTCTTTTAGTACATCAACAACCCAAATCAGTGTCCACTCTTCAGGGTGTTTGTCTTTCAATTTTCTTAGTCTCTTCTCTAAATCATCTACTGTGACTGAAATGTTGAGCTTCACCACCACTCACTGAGGGCAGCTTCACAGCTCCTCCTCCATCTCTACAGTTTGTGTAAACTTTGACTTTCAGGCTATCTGAAGACGGTGCCCTCATATATCAAACGATAAGCTCACATCTGATCGCAGGAATGATCTTACAATTAGATCCACATGTGATTCACTAAACATTCCTATCTGACTGACCCCAGTGTGGGAATAATCTGATCTTGAAGAACGCAGTGGCAGAAATCCATCAACATTTACATATTAAGCCCTTAAGTATTCGTAGTCAAGAAGCCTCGCCCAGTGAGACAAGAGCCGAAAGTGATTAATTAGCCAATCATCGGTCTTCATGAGGAGTCCCTGTTGTCGCTGACGACACGTGCACGTAGTGCTGGGCGGTACACTGGTTCATATCGAATACCGATGTTATTTTTTGTTACGATAGGACATTGTTTGAGAGCACAGCCTGTGTTGACCGCAGTCGATGGTTGAGAAAAATAATCTCATTGAGTGAATAACAAAATGGATAAACATGGTGACAGTTCTGAAGTTGAAGTTTCTACTCACCAAAATTAAGTTAGTCATAATATATATATATATAGTATAATTTTTACTTTATTTTGCCTATTTCAGTGGCAATCTTCAGATTCTGATATTCAATAAATAAATTACATAAAACAAGTACAGATGGAAGTTTCTAAGTAGAAAACAATACCACAGGTGTGTGTGAGCATGCAAATATAATCTTCAGTAACAGACCTCCTCCACCATCATCTCGTGGCAGATTTCGTGCTGCTGTCAAAGGTCTCGCGCATAGTGGAGAGGCAGACCGGTCGGGCGGTGTGTACGAGTGTAGCAATCAGTAATGCGCAGTTTGTTCCACATTAGCTCGTGCGTGTGACGCTCACGCTATACACTGCCCGAAGAAACGCGTTGTTGTTAAACAAGGCATGCCAACAAAAGAAAAAACCTTGGAGGGGAAAGGTATGTGCCTGTTTAGAGAAAAACTCAACAGAAACACAAATACAGATTTAAAGAGGAAAATGTGCGGAGCTGAAGGACTCCTCATGCACACAACCACTGGCCATGTTGCTGTTCTGCCCTGACTCCCCGGGGAGAGACATGCGCACTAACAAGTCAGCCTATGTCGCTGTGCCAAGTATGCAGGATGAAGGGTTATTAGGAGGCATTCAAACTGCATTATGGGTTGAACGGTCAGTTTTAATAAAAGCTGATCGGGTTATGAGATGTTGCTGTTCTGCCCAGACTCCCTGGGGAGAGTCATGCATGCTAACAAGTCAGCCTTAACGATGTCTCTTTGCCAAGTTGCCAGGATGCAGGATTATTCAGACCTGCATCATGGGCTGAACGGACGGTTTTAATAAAAAGCTGATCAGGTAATGACAAAATAGAAAAATGCAAACAACATGTGGTGTTTAAATACACGGATACCACCGCGTGCAAAACTCTGTCCTGGCATGGATGAAGTTTGTTGTAAATCGTACAATCGCAGCCCCGCTCCTTCCCCCGCACGCACACCGTGATAGGCAACTTCTCTGGACTGACTGGACGAAAACGAACATTTTTCTTGTTCTTGCGGCCTCGAGAATGAACAGTTTTTTTACTTTATTTATTTATTTATTTATTTCTCTCTCTCTCTCTGAATGATTTCTTACTTTCTTCCCCTCTCTCTCATACTCAAATTTGCGCTAACGACGGCGGCTCGAATCTGTGGCACTGAAAATTCAATGTGTGGCGCTGCATAGTAATCATTCTCTAAATTACTAGATAATTAAGTTAACACCCAAATGGGCCTGGAAAAAAAAATACCATCCAATACCGTAAAACCGAATTAATTTTGAAAAATAACGTGATATCAATCTTTGGTCATTCCGCCCAGCTCTATGTGCACGTCTCCTACTGTTGCGCTTTATCCCTAAGGAGTATAAAGCCAAAATAATTTTAGCTTCATTAACATCAAATGTTTTACAAAACCAAGTATGAAGTAAAAACTGTAGCCTTACTTTCTACAGAAAATAAAAATATATTAGTTTGCCACAGCCCAAATAGGCTGACCAACTTCATGACCAACTTCACTAGTTCTTATTATGGAGCAGAAAACTCTTGCCGTCTTGAGTGGTCTGAATTTCCCTGTCAGATATTCCAGGTTGGGTGTGCAGTACACTCCGATGATGAGTGGGCTGTACACCAGGAGGTGTGGATATAAAGCGCTAGCCCGCCGCCTCTGCACTTAGCTGAGGCTGCTCCCCTGTCTGCTCAGAACAGAGCGTGTCCCACTATCTCCATCACGTTGTTATGTGTATCATCCAGTCAGGTTTCGGTTTTTATGGCCACAGAGCTGTCCATCCTCTGTGAAACAATCTTCAGACGAAAATCCTCCATTCCGTTGGCAAGTGATCTAACGCATTGTTTCTCAAATAGGGGTACACGTACCCCTGGGGGTACTTTGGGAAGCTGCAAGGGATACTTGAGAAAATAAAAATCACAAATTTCTGATAATCCTGTTATATAAATTAAATCCTTCTGTAAGTTTATAGTTTTATTTCTGTGTTTCTATCATGGTTTTAACACATCCCGCAGGAATTTACTAATGCATCATTGATAACATGTTTGTCCTTTTACAATGACTGAAAGGGTTTCTTTATGTACAAATTTTAAAAAATAGGTGCCAATGGTCGAGTCCTGTTTACTTGTGTTCCCAACCAGAAAGCTCCGCACTGGTTAGGGGGTACTTGCCTGGAAAAGTACTGCACAGGGGGTACATCGCTGAAAATCCTCTGAGAACCACTAATCTAACGTTTGCCAGGAAGACATTGGGAAGAGCCGGTTAGCATGTAGCTTTGCCCATACACCGCTCCTCTTTGGTTCATGGTGTTTTCTTTATCTCCTTGACCACAATGGAGAAATAGTAGAAACCATTGTGGTTCATTGGCTGTTTGGTGATGCATCTGGGGGATGCATAAAGTTGACAGTTTCTTCTTCCTACATAAATATCAAAATTACTGTTTTTAAAGCAGAATTTCGCTTTTTTTTAACCTGTTGTCTGTTTTCATCTTTCCTTTCATACATGTGAGTGATGGAGAAAGGAGCGTGCAAGATAGCTCAAGTATTTAGCCTGACTGGGAGCTAGCAGCACAGCTAATGATAAGTATCAGGCAACTGCTCAGCGTGTAAGTTTGCCCTAAAGACGTGCTTTTTTCCCCACACTGACGTGCTATGAGAGTCTCAACGAGGTTCCGCCAATGAACTAGAGAGGAGGAATGAACGGAAGCACCTGTATCAGCTGCCGATCGCCAGGTTTTATTATGTTTTGGTGTCTGTGTCCTGTTGTCTGTGTCCAAATCTCACGGGATTATCCTGGAATCGCGCAATAACTCCCATCAAAACACTGATGGCAGATTGCACTTCATGACACCAAACGATAGCAATCACCAGCTAATACAGATACTTTCTTCATATCTCCTCTCTGTTACATTGTCGGACACTTGTTGAGACTATCAGCGCACTTTAGTGTGGAAAACAAGCACGTTTTTAGGGCGGACTTAGACACTGGAGAGGTTGCCTGATACTTACCATTAGCTGTGCTGCTAGCTGCCTGCCCAGCTAAATACTGGAGCGATCTTGACGCTAAATAAGGCATTATCTGCAACAAAACTCCTATTCCGGGGTCCTTTCAAGCCTCTAGCGCTTACCTGCTAAGGCAATTACATCACTACCATGCGCCATGGATAAAAACCGAATTCTCTCATAGATCACTCCATACTGTCGGACGGTCCGCTTTTTGCTAAGATAGTAGCAACATGGTCCGTGTTTGTGTTTTTCCAAATCGTGAAAATAGAATGTAGCCAACCGTTTTATAGTATGGACTGAATTCGCTCTTTTTTTACATGGCGTATGGTAGTGACGTCATAGCCATATCAGGTATGCGCAACAGGCTTGAAAGGACCCCAGGATTACAACAACAATGAAACTACAAGCTGCTAGCAGGTCACGGAGGGATCAGACTAGCATTTGCTAACAACACATTGGTCAAATGAAGGAGCTTTGTGGCAGATTATGCCTTATTTAGAGGCTGAGCGGCACTTGCCCCAAATGCTTCCATTACATGGATATATGCTGATCACGTGTGGATATGAATATCTTCTGAAGGAGTTCGAGTTGCGCCACAACTGTCTGGGTAGTAAATGATCGTGTAGCATGCTACAACATAGGTACAGATTGAAAAATACAGAATTTCCCCTTTAAGATGCCCACACATCACAACTAGGGCTTGGTATCACTCCTAATTACCTGAATCGATTCGATTCACAAGAGCAGAAATCGATTCAATTAATTTCGATTTGATTCAATATTGATTCATTTTCAGATATTGATGTCACATAAATATTTCTTGAATATTGGACATTTGCAGATGGCAATTTTTATCAAATGCTGAAGCAATCTTTCAACAGTGTGTATTTTTAATATTAATATTTTATAGTATTAATAATAATTAACAATGTGTGTACATTTAATATTCATATTTTCATAAAAAAAAGTCCAGCACTGGCATGTCACACACATAACTGTAACATTTGTGAAAATAACCGGTGTTAACTGTTAAACAGAATACAGTGTTAACAGAAACACTACAGTAAAAAGAGAATGATCAAATAAAAACTAAACTTTGTTTCTTTAAACAAAAAAATAAATGTAAATTTTTTTTTTTAAATTTAACAAATTTTTTTTAAATCGATTTTGGCATCGATTATTTGATTTTGATTTTTGGCATTGATTATTGATTTTTTTATTCTGGAATCGATTTTTAGTCAATCATTTTTTTAACCCAGCCCTGATCACAACTGATGTTGCACCGATCTCCTTAACAAAAAGCATCTCCTCCTCCCCTATCTGCCCCCCTGCTTTTGATTAAAGCAGGCGCAGCTATCGCGGTAAGCCAGTAGAAGCACAATCGCTGCTATTGGCCAAATTGATACAGTTTCTGCTGTATACTGTTTATTCCTCCCACCCCTAGGATTCAGTATATCAGAAACAGTTTAATACCTCTGTGGCTCTTTAACACTGAGCTGCATGAAAAGTGGGCGATGAGAGAGTGGAAGTGTGGCATACCTGTCCTTCCTCCAACAAGGAGGACTTCAGCCTATGCAGGTCCTGAGTCATGTCATGGTAGAAAAGATTCATCTGAGCAAGCAGACTGTCATAATGTTGGATGGTCTCTGCATCACTACCTGGACCCTGAACGACTCGACCCCAAAGGCAAGAAGGATTGTCCACCTGCCGAGGTGAGCACAAACTTTACCACACGTTTCAGACACATCAACTACATTCTAACATATCTGGTATGTTTCAAAACAAATGTTAATCACAGTTTAGAAGAGTTACTAGATAAAGTATTCAAATATTGTGAGGTAAAATTTATTCTACCCAGTCAAAAGACAAAGAAACAAAAGGCAATTTATTTTTTTGGCATAACTAAAGCATTAATTTATGTGAGACTGAAAATGCCTAAATCAATTATCCAAAGTTTTTGGCATTTTGGCATCCCAGTCCATGATGTGATTACGTCTTCTGCGGTACCATTATGTAGCAGATTTTAAGTTCTTCCTTTTGTCTCTTTTCTCATTATTTTCTATGTTAATTTTTAAATTGTGTCAAACTTCTCCCCTTTTCTCCTATATACACTTGTTTGCATATCACTGGATCAGAGAGCAACAAATTCTAGTGCTGGATTAAAGGAACCATCACGACCGATATCACATCCAGCCAATTTAGTTAGCGTAGCGGCTAGCTTTTTTTAGCTTTTGTGTGACGCTCTCTCGGCTAATGGGTTTAACTTTTGATACTTCATTGAAGATCCCTAGGGGAACGCTATTACTGGCTGATCGGAATCTGGACGTTCCAAAAGTTAACCCGGCAGAGATAGAGCGTCACGCCAAAGCTAAAAAAAAAATATATCCGCTGTCACTAACCAAACTAGCCGGACGTGATATCCTGTATAGCTCCTTTAAGGAGGGTTTGGAGATCAGGAGGGGCAAAGGTATCATCACAATGAAGGGGCTTTCATGCTGTCCCACACATGGGATTCTCTCCCGCAAGGACCACCAGCTGGCTTTTGAGGTTATTGTTACAGTACAACATCTCCTTACATTCTTCTACACCTTACCAATATAATGAGTTAAAGTCAAGGGTGATGGTAAAAAAAAAAAGATCTTAAATTATTTTAAGGGTGTTTCTAAAGGACACCACTATAATGATTAATATGAAATGGATATTTTAACACAGAACACGGAATACCTTTTTCATCCTGTTGAATCCGTAACTATTTCTATATCAACAATGTTTTATGCAACATGTGAACAAGCAAAAGTTTACAAAATTTTAAAACAAATCACAATAAGAAATATATATTTCCATGTATTTATTTTTGTCAAGAAATAAAAGTTGTAATTTAAAGCCTTAAAAGGATCTATACCTGATATTAAGTCAGGCCATTTTAGTTAGTGAAAGCAGTTAGTCTTTCACTTTGGCATGGCGCTCTCTCGGCCAATACGGTTAGCTTCCAGAACTTCCGGATCCCTAGGGGAACGCTCTTACTGGCTGATCGGAATCCAGAAGTTACGGAAGTTAACCTCATTGGCAAAGAAAGAGTGTCATGCCAAAGCTAAAAACGAGCCGCTTTCGCGAACTAAAATGGAATGGACTTTCCCCATTTACTAGGGATAAAAATTTAAATAGTTTTTAAATCAGAATTGTGATTCTTGTTCATCAAGATTCAGAATAGACCCTGTGCACGAGAGAAATGCTAACTTCCTGGTTTGAGACCGGATGTTGGGTTGCGTGTTTCCGGTAGCTTTATTTTGCGCTCAATGAAAAGGAGCGCAAGGATGGAATCG
>JAVQJG010176711.1:0-17540 GCA_036024015.1 Craterocephalus amniculus
TCAAATATTATTTGGCCTATTATTTGCAGATATCAATTAATTTGCCTTCAAAACATGTTTTTTTAAACCAGTCAAGTGGAAGTTGATAGTTTCCCAAGGCACACCTGACTCTCTCAAGGTACACTAGTGTGCCACGGCACAGTGGTTGAAAAACACTGAACTAGACCTTAGCTTGAATCCAATAATGTGGTGGGACATTAAGATTTGAACAAAAACAAACGTTTGCAAACCTCAAACTGAGGCAAAAATGTAAAAAAAAAAAATGTGTGGAGAATAACAAAGATGCTAAATGTGCCATCAAATCCCTTTCTCTCTGAATTTTGCTTGTGTTTTTTTGTGAGATAATGGCACACTGTGATGTGGTGAGGTCGTCTTAGTCTGGTAAGAACGAGACTATTATTTCCTGAAACATGAAACCTTGGAAATGAAAACGGATGCACAGCTGCTGAAGAGGGCAACAAAGAAGGAAGGGCACTAGAGAGCTGATATGTTTTGTCACAGCTAGGGCATATCTCACTGATTTTAGTTTTGACAACACAGAGATCGCAAACAATGAGGACACATGTTCAGAAAACTAGTTTGGTATTCTGTCCTAATCTGAGCTGCTGCTGTGTCCCTTGGTATTTGTTATTTGGTTGATGCCTACAGGTGATTTCTGTGCAACACACCCAATAAGAGCACATTGCTCTCATTAGGATGCTGCTTTCATGGTTCAGTGGAAACGAGTGGTCATTAATGTATCAGCCTTGCAGCCGGTGTCCACTTTGGTGCCATTGCTCACCGAGGTTCCTGCGTGCAAAACAAGCTGTCTGCTGCAGATAGGGGATCACTAGTGAAGAGCAGTGTCTATGATCGTCCCATGGCTTCACATGCACATCAAAACAAAGTGAACAAAGGTTTACTAAGGGGTCAGGATTTACTGTCATTGCGCCGTATGTTGATTTGAGCAGCAGGGGATGTATTCATTAGCAACCCTTTTATCTAACTCCTCAAACACTGTTAATGAGGGGCTGTCATGTTACACAGTCTAAATAATAGCAAACATGGTCTCGCTGGAGTGCATATTCATGCTGACAGTGGCGCAGCTCTTCAAATTAATTGTGTGTAATTCATGAACATTGCATGTGGTTCTAAGAATGACCTCGTTTCCAAAAGAGTTAACACGCTGCGTGCAGCGTAATTAAAAACAAAATGCATTGATCTCCAAATCATTTAAATCCTAAAATTAATTGGAAGCAGTAGAAAAGCAGATTTTATAAATGTTTTATATATCAGCTATTCTGCATTTTTAAGAACTTTTCAACCAGAGCTTTTTTTTAACCAATATGTTAGATGATTATCTTATCTTAATAACCTGTAAGTGCTCTGGGAACAGATGCGTCTGACAGCTGTCAAAAGGAAAATATTTTTCCTTTCTCACTCTAAGGGGCTAATGATTTGAGTGGTTGACATGTCTAGAATAACGACAGACCAGTTGTGTGTCTCAGAAAAAGATGGAATGAAATATAGAGTGGTGAAGGATTGTCTTGTTGAAATAGGTCAAGTTTTCCCGAAATTAAAAAGTCAATTTTGTTGTTTGAAATGTGAAAATCTGGCTATAGAGAATTTAGGATTTTTCCTTTTTCGCTAATGTACTATCATATGAGAACACCAGTAATGCACTGTTTCTATGAGAATAAAATGCTGCAAAGATATAGAGAAGGCAGTGGTTTAGCTCTGTGTGCATTGTGATGCATATTCTGCTAAACAAATAGATGTCAATTAAAATGGAGGACATGGCAAGCTGATGTGTCAAGGCAGTATTTCTTTGAGGTACTTAAAATTGAATCAGGCATTTATGCATTGCACTGGTTTCATAAGACTTTCATAGTGTTTTCAATGCAACTACCACCATGTGTACTCTCCATGTTCATCTTTGTTATGTTGGAGCTGTTCTACCCTTGCAAATGGTCTAAGTGTAAAACAGACCTACAGGATGTGGTGGTTGCATCCCGGCTGCATCAAAAAGGCAGAATTAAATCTGTTCAAGTCAGATTTCTGAGCTGATGTCTACATTTAACGAACACTTAACATCTCATGATGCATGTAAGGGGATGGAGGCCCCAATTAAGTTGTTGAAGATTGCCTGTGCAAACATAATGTGTTTTTATGCCATAATCTCAGTTTTAGATGTATTGTAAACAGTATGATGCAGGAGAAGACTTACTTTAGTAAGAGAAACCGAATGGCACTGAAACTGGTGGAATAAAAATACTTTAACTCTGATCTATTTCTTTTGAAAGGCCTGTTTCAATTATTTTTTTAAAATTAAAGCCTTTTAATTAAAGAGGCTGCAGCAAGAACCTTTTTCCTTCTGTCTTTATTTATAAGAAATTAACCAGTGTTGTTGCGCTCAAAGTACATTTCGGTTGCATAATTTTCATTAGCTATAGAAAAGGCTGGACGTGTTTACACAATGTCTCACACTTTGTCTGGTATATTGTCAGTTATTTTCCTTTTGTAATGCAGGAGTCAGTGATCAGGGGCGCGGTGAAGTGCTAGACTGTTTTTCTTTCTTCAGAATTGCCATCAGTAGAAAACCAACTGAATACAAATGTGAAATGCATTAAATTCTGACATGGTAAAGTTTCCAACACCTACTAAGAAGAGCTCTTTCAGCCTAAAATTACCTCTCACTTGACATTCTATCTTTTCATTCATTTATAATTATTTTTCATTGCACATCAATCAATCATTCACAGCAGTGATTGTCTAGTGTTTATTTCTATCTGAGAACACTGAACCTTTTGCTATGTCAACCACAGCAGGAACTTTTCCAGCAGCACCCCCTTTGCTCTCTGCTGAAAACCCGCCCTGCGTCCAAATAGAGTTGTAGAAACGCGAGAATCCCGGGCTTAAAGAACAAAAGAAGAGGCCAAGTTCAAGTGAGACGGAGAGTCGGTGAGATTAGAGCCGTCAATCCCCTCGTCTTTAGTACCTAGCCGGGCCTCCTTGTGGGATCAACGGCAAAGTTTGAATGGAGGAGAAGGAACTTTTCTAGTCCACCGCCACACTTCGCCACCCCACCCACTCCCCTCCTATCCCTCAGTAGAACCAGGACTAGGGGTTGAGAGAGGTTTAGGCAGGGTGAGTGGGTGGGTAGGTGGAGCGCGAAAGAACTTTCCCTGAACTCGCACTGGCTTTGCGTCTCTTACTTTCATCTCAGGTCACTGTCAGAAGAGGATTTATCTTGTTAAAAGCCGCCTCGAGATGAAACGGGGACCACTGCTGCTGAACGCTAAGGGCCAGGCTCCTGGTGCTGCTTTTTTTTTTCTCCCCCTCAGATTGTGAAAAAGTGAAGTTTTTCTTGCCGTTTAATGTGGGTCATTTACTTCTGAGATACAGTAACCCCCACTGTCTCCACCCCGTTAATTAACTTGTGACTGAAAATCGCACAAAGCATCAAACTGTAAGGAATAAAATGGAGCGTGCTGGTTGAAAAAAAAAGCAGCTCTGGGAATATCTGACTCCATATTTTAGTCTTTGTAATCGAATAAGCAGAATAAGAAGGACCTCCATAAGGGAATAGAGAACAAACTATTGTGATTCTGCAGTCTGGCGGATATAGCAGCCAGTCATTGTGGGAGGGGGGCATGTCAGCTGGGCCTTGATGAATATGAAGGCATACCTAGATGACATGTGTGGATCAGTCAGATAAAGACAGATTCCGAAAACAAAGATGCTGCCAAATCTGACAAGAGACACATTTGTTCGGTTCTGATGTGCCACCAGAAAGCTGACAGTTATTGAAATTACTTGCTTTCACAAAAAGCCTGTTTTCTCTCACACGTTATTTGGTTTTTGTCAATCTCACGGCACTATTGTTGTCGCAGGCACAGCTTAATGATAGCAAATTCATCCCAGACGGCAAGATCATAAAATTGTAGCAGACGAGCAGCACAATGGCAAAGCAAAAAGACTATCGCAGGCTGCTGCCTTTGTGCCTTTCCCTGCTGCACACAGGTAACTTCTACAACACCGACAGCTCACTCAAATTATCAGCACCATCCATTTATCTGATTTGTCGCAGCCTACAAAACGCTCTGCAACATTTAATTTTGCTGCAGCTTTTTTGCTGGCACTGAACCAATTTTTAACTTCACAATAGATTTAGATTTGTGTGTCAGTGCATACAATGGAGAAGCGGCTTTGAAGAAAATTATTTCCAAAGACATTATGTAACGACGACTGCCTCACTGCTCTTTGTACCTTCTTCTTACTTTGCTTGCAATATCTTGCTAGAACGTTATGCAAAGCTGCGCATTTCTCTGGAAGCCAGGCTTTGACAGGATTTCTTTTTTCTTCATGAATCCGACACTGATAAAAATAACTGCAGGGTGAAATTAATATTGATGGTGCTAAATCTTCCACATTTAAGATTATGGTTCATTCAGCAAAATGCATTCAGTACTTTGCTGTAAAGACTCGTTTTACATGTTAGAATAAAAAGTGCCTGTATAAAGTGTTGTGCAAAAGTATACACAGCAAATAGGGTTTGTAGTACTTTAATGAGCTTGATGGACAATACTTAATATCACCACTGTCCTTCTTCAATGCCGGAACCTTCCTGGACAGGTTTTGCTGTCATTCCTGTAGCCTAAATCTTGTTCTCCAGCCGTCTTGAAGGACTTTCCAAAGCTGCTCTTTAGATGTTGCTGGCTATCATTCTGTTCTGTCAAGATGATGATAATGTTGAGATCCACATCCCGAGGAGGCCTTAATCACTCTAAGGCATGTTGCAACTTTTAGGCCAGTTCTCCTGTCATTTGGCATACCTCAGTTTTCCTCCCCGTTTGTCTTCCTTAACAACAGCCTCATGACACCCAGCCTTCTAAGGAGACCACTGGTGAGGAAGTTGTATATCTCTCATGTCCTTTGTCCAGTAGTGTGTGAGTGTAATGCTGTTCAGTTAATAAATGGTTTATTTCTGTAAAGGTATCTTTCTAAATGTCTCTCAGGTTGTGGGACCTGTCAGAGTTGACCGGTGATTGGGTGGGGTGATACAGTATGTTTGTGTGTGTATGGAAAAGGAGAGGAAAAAATAAAGCCTCCTCTTTCTTTTGCAAACCGCTTGTTTGTGCAAATATTTATTTACTTATTTATCTGTTTGGCATTTTTAGTGGATGCAACTAAAGAATTGCAAACAAATAGTGTCCTTGTGGCACGCTGCTCATGCTTGGTTTCTGTGGGACCATTGTCTCTGTGAGCTTGACATATTTATGATTTTTGCTTGTTTAACAAAGCTCTGGAAGTCTGACATGGGATTTTCTCAAGAATTATTTGCAACTATCAGTCTCTCAATTCTGACCAGTTTCCCCTCAGATAAACCTTCATTAATAACACTTTCAGTTGGTGATCGGAGTTCTATTACTGGTCAGTGTCAGGCACTGGCATTTATCCAATTAGTTTATATGCTTTTTTTTCCATTGTATACGGTTTTAAATCTTACATTTCATAATGTTGTATCCATGATTATCACTAATCTCTTCATGGGATATTCTACTATTTTCCTTTTAAATAACTGGCACATTTGAATTGATTTTGCTGAGTAAAGTGTCACACAAATCTCAGCATATCTGCCACACCTCTGTCTTACTCCATGCGAATGTTATGGTCGGAGTGATGACGGCGCTGAAAAGTCAAACCTGTGTGAAGGCAGCAGGTATTGGCCCTTTTTTAAAGAGTGATCATTTCTGTTTTTACCTGCAAGATGAGTTCTTGTGACATTCTGCCCACACCAGTGGTGTGGTTCATCATATTTTATATTGTGTTGCAGCAGTAGAAATGGTGGCTCTTCAGATCTACGCTATCATGTCATGGAGCTAAAATTTACAGACATGATATGACTCATGTTTAACCTTTTTACCTGCGCTGCAAATCTCTGATGTTTAAGGTCGTTCACAAGGCGGGGGATGTACTTGCTTTGACACAACAGGAAGTTAAGAGCTTTACGTATGATCAAGATGAATCTCTGTTTCCTTTGTCTTATTCATGTGTAATCCAACACGGCTCCGGGAGGGATGTTTCAAAGAGCTCAAGGGAACGCACGAAACAGGCGTGATCCATCTTGGCGCTAATTAGGGAAGTCTTGGTTTTTATTGGCACAAGAAGCACCGGATAACTTCAGCTCTGGTCGGCCTACGTGCTTGGAGATCTATTTCTCATCATATTTCCCATAACTGGATATAGCAATAACACCCTTGAGGACAGTATTAATGACATTAATGGATACAATCCTGATGCATTGCTGGGGCACCTGTAAGAACCGAGGGGAATCATTCTTATGTGTGTGTGTGTGTTTGGTTTAAAACATTGGTGAGGTAAAATTACTGCAACTGTTATTAAACCAGAGTAATTTTTAATTTCACCATTTTTATCAGTTTTTTTTCTTGTTCAAGTAACGCTTTAATGAATTGTTCATTTAAATGTTTCTTCCCCTGAAACATCGGAAACCTAACATAAAAAGTGAGATAAATAAATTAAAGACTCATGAATAATCTGAAGAAGGTATCAAGAAAATGTGATTAAAATGGATTTTTGTTTCAGCCCACACACACTAATTAAATCCATTGAACTTGTTGGAAGTCATTACAATGCATGAGGTGAGACCACTAATTTGGGATTGCTAATTTCCAAGATGTCTGGTGTGATATATTCATAATTCACTACCAAAACAGTAATTTAATATAACCATTTGTTTTATATTGAAATTCCATAATTAAAACAGACATTTATAGTTTGTGTTTTGACTTGTGCAAAAAGATAATGTGTAACAGGGAAGAGGCGTAAAATTGTCAGTCTGTTTACTTGTGAATGCATCTGAGTTAACTGTTCAATATCATGGAGCATCACAGGAGTTTACCATTTAAACAAGACTGGTTTGCCCCTGAAGGTCAATTCAAATAGATCACATTACATGAAGCTTTTTTTACATGAACAGAACCTTGGACCAAAAGTATGTGTAACTTTTATAACTTTGCAGACTTAAAATCTTCACTCTTCCATATCTAAATTTCTCAAGGAAATAATGAGTTTTAAATGTATCTGATTGAACTGCGTGGATTTTTAAAATGTAGTAACATGTAACTTTCTGACCTTGTAAATATGTTTTCGACTGTTGATGGCTACACACAGATCGGTGAGAATGCTTAGCTCTTTCTTCTTGCAAGGCGTTCACTCAGCCAGAAGACATCTTGCAAACTGAGGTTTCAGTCAGAACAACGGCTCTTCAGACACACCCCTTCCTCCAAATTACTTGAAAGTATACATTCCCCGTTCATCACTGTTTTTGCAGGTCCTGGTCTAAGATCTCCAGTGTGCGGTTTTATGATTACAAGCTCAGCAGGGGGGGCCGCCTTGTCTTTTACAGCTGCTCTGATCCAAAGTCATTCAAGGGTCAATTAACCATGTCTTCACCCACCAGCAAATGGATATCAACTCTGGTTGATTCAGAAAAGAAAGGCAAGAAGACATTATCAGAGGAAGAGAGAGAGAGGAAGAGAAAGGGACAGAGCAAGATAAGATTGGATCACTGTTGCACTGGTTTTTACCGAGAGATTGCTCAGAATACAGGATGCTTGAATTAGCTGCTATTAAGTCATTTAATAATTGCTTAAAAGTGACATTTGCAACTATAAATGAGGATTTTTGTAACTTGTAAACACCTACTAAACTGCATTTGAAAATCTATTTTAAAAAATGTCTCTTTCCTAGATTGCTATACATTAACTATTTAAATCATTACCAATCAAGGTTACATCCACTCAGTTTTGTGAATGAGTCGTAGAGATTTGGGGCTTTATTTAAAAAAAGAAACTGAGGTTTATTTACAATCCTTTACAGCTTAGTTGGGAGAGAAGAGGCATGTCAATCACTAACCTGTGGGATTATTACTATTCTGCCCAACAGACAGCAAATAAGAGGTAAAACTGAAGGCTATGGAGGGAAATGTAAAAAGACCCGCTACTAGCAATTATTGGAGTTTAAGAATTAATGGTTACTTATCAGAAACAGCTAAACCCCCAAGTCTTATTTACATTTTTAACCTGGTTTGATGTCCTGAAACCACTAAATTTACACTTTGGTAAACAATTTCAGATGGGTTAGATATGATAGAATTTTTGCCAAACAGGACTCCAGCATTAAGTACTGGACAAAAACTGATTAACTGGGACATAATAGAGAACAACCTTTTTACAAAGCTTTTAAATGGGAAGAAATATAACTTGGAAAATTCAGTTTTTAGGTATTTGCAATTAGAATATTTCAGAAAAGTATGGAAAAATGAAGGAATGAAAGATTCCGGAGAAATAATACAGTTTATGGTAAAATCGTACGAAAGTAGCTCTAAATCTATTTCAAAACTTTACCAGGGTTTTATAAAAGGCAGAGGAACTACCACAGCATACATCAAGGATAAATGGGTAAGAAAATTCAAACTATAAATAACCAATTAACAATGGGAGACCATGTAACAGTGTTTTCTACATCTTGCTTGATATACCGGCACGAATTGTATTAGAACCTCATTTGTTCTTTCATTACTCCCAAAATGAAAATGTTTACAATTTCAGTGGAAATATTGAGGCTGAAGAAATTGTGGGGATGAGGAAGCAAGTTATCACATTTTCTGGATCTTTTACCCCAAATTATTCTCACTTAAGAAAAACACCTGGGGAATTCTGCACAATATCCTACAGTCATGCATGACACTAAACTTGGTGACTTAATGGATAAAATAACAGGAAACGATAGGCCTGCCGCTTGGATATAATTCCATTGGCAGCAATAAAGAGGGTGCACACCTGTAAATGGTTACAGAGTGATCCATATTCAGTTAAGAACTGGCTAGAAATTATGGAAGAGGTCCACAAGATGGAAAACTGCCCTTGTTGGTCAGACTGAGGAAAGACGTCTATGATGGAAAATGAGGGAAATGGATAATGATGGACTTCATAGAATACATTGCGTTTTTTTTTTTACCCCCCACTCATCCTCATTGCTTAATGTATACCTTTAATGTAATCTAAGATGTTTGAAATGTCATTCACTCCACTTCTGAAATATGTGCGGTTTAATCCATGGATGTCCGTTCATGATAAGTTAAACTTTTTTTTTCTCATACAAAGTTATGTTCCTGCAAAAGACCTAAAGACATCAGCAAACCATACAACTAAAAGGTTCACCGGAAAAGTATTTACATCATAGATAGACATTTTTGGGCAGTTTAGTGGAAATTTACAATAGGAAACTTTTTAAAGTCCATACTGTAAACTGGCCTCCATGTACCCATACTGGCTGAGGCAAGCTCTGACGGAGAAGCTTGTTCTGGATAAGTGGTAGAAAATGGAAGGATGGATACTTTGGATCCACTCTTTCCACAGCTACTGCCTTTATGATTCCTCCAGAAATGCACTTCCACAGAACAGGGTGCCACGTTAGTCATCTGAAGGCCTGATGAAAGCATCAGAGGGTTTTCTAATGCTGATGCGTGGCACATCTATAGAAAAAAGAAAATGCTGGATTCATTAGTTGTGCATATATAGTGCATCGAAATGTCACGCAGGCTTCTGTGCTACACAGGCAGAAGATATGACACCATCAAACATCTTCTGTACGTTGCTTCTCCATATCAGCCTTTTTCATCCTATTGTCATAGCCTCATGAAAGGTTTTATAAGACTCGATGTCGAGATTCATTCTCACATCTGTACATCTCTTTCTAATATCCAATGTCTGACATGAACTTGTGTTGTGTAAAATGAATAAATGAAAGAGAAGTACAAAGCTGCTGATAGCATCGGTGGTTTACAGTGGCTCTGTGTAATGAAATTTCTCTTCCCAGAGAATCGATGAGCTCTATTCCCCCGATAAACTGTGTAATTACAAAACCCTCACTAGATTATGAAACTCTACGGCATATGGTAAGAGGAGGAGATTGCTTTGATGTGCTCTTGTAATGACTGCAGCATTAAAAATATATATGTATATAAAAATGAGAATTGCCTGCCTTTTACTTCATTTCATTTTCTTGAAAGCAATCAAAGCTTTGAAAGCCGAGTTTTCTGTATTTCACTGCTCCTCCACCGCTGGACACTTCTCCAGCTCTTCTTTTTTGACTCGGATACCAGCCTGGAGTCTGGGATCCAACCTGGAAATGTCAAACTGTTTTGACACACCAAGGCCAGCGGTGTCACGGCTTTTCGACTCAGATGTCTGTTTTTCTGGGGGATGCCTTTGGTAGGGAAGAATGAAGTCTGATGTTTGAAGGAAGCTGTTGTGCAAAATGAGAAAGATGCTTTAGGTGCCACTTGTCTCCTGTTTTACAGGCTCAGTATTTGGAAATGGATAGTTGGCTGGGAAGCAGTCATTTAGTTGAAGTACTGTATGTTTGACAGGGAGTAACTGTGCAGAACATGGCGAAAAATGAGAAGTTGGTTTCAAAAGCCAAAAAAACAAACATCACTTTTTAAAATCCTTTAATTAGGAAAGATTAGAGTTTGGCAAGTATCTGCAGCTGAATGACCTCCTCTTTACACAATTTTTTTAGGCAAGATAGCTGCTTTTTTAAGCATTAAAGCTGGAAAGTTGTCAGATGTGTTGAGTCTTGAAAATCCTTCAAAGGAAGCTGGATCGGTGCCTCTAAAACTGGGAGATGAGATTCACATTGACTCTCAGGCTTTTGGCTGTTGGGTCCCTTTATGACAAGGATGACTTTTTTTGATAATTCTGTTTCCCAGAGCAGGGAGAACCAACATGCCACTTGGGTCCCCTTCTAAAAACATTTGCTAACTCTCATCCAGACATTCATATTGTAAGTAATATAGGAAAATATGTGAGTTAAGGTTATGTTGTAAACCACTGTGGGCAGTCAGGGGGTTACATACTGATCCATGCTAAACAACTAAAACCACAATCAGCTATAGAAGAATGAAAATCCTACTCAAGCATTCAGTAATACTGTAAACCATGAATTGTAAGTTTTCTTAAATAATATAATGGAAAAAATGTTAATGTGCTTAATGTTGCATCTATTCGAATATCTCCAAATAAATCTAGATCAGCTCAGGCAGTTCAGATATGCTGTTAATGTATCACTCAAACATAAATGTATCAGGAACTCAACTAAAATCAGTAAATCCAGAATATAATCTTAGTCCTAAACAGGATTACAGTGCTGCTTGTGTAGAAGGTAGTCAGATTTGTTTCTGAAGTTTTTGTGAGAACATATACTGTAGGGAGGTATTTATGAAGTACTAAGTTGATTTTAAAAACAAGATGGCAAGGTTAGGAAGACACCATGGCATACATTAAAACTGCCCTTGAAGTAATATGACATTAAATATTCTCTCCTTCTTGATAACTGGATGCTGTTCCAAGCCCTTTGGCTAAACACACAAAACGTGCTTGAGACACGATTCATGTGCCCAGTTAAAATAAACTACTCTGAAAGACAGATGCAGTGAGGGGGTAAAAGTGGATTTTGCCTTTGCACAAATAGTTCTCTGTCGGATTTTCAGAGTGGGATGAGATCATACAGTAAGAATGGTGAAGGTAACTACTTTAAAGTTAGAGATGAACATTGTTTTTGAGATATTGTTGTGATAAAGTTGGTCTTAACTCACCAGGTTATCCAGGTTTCAGACCCTTTTCTACTGGCAGACAGGATATTCAGACTATAAAAGTTGTGTCCTAAATAGCTGGTTTGTAACAGTAACCAAAGAAAAAAGGTAGTTGTTCATCAGCCGCAGATCCATTCACATCTTAACAGTTTGCAACTACCACCCCTTAGAGAAATTAATTAAATTGAGTTGACTTTGTATTCAGTGAAATGCAGTGCATTACATTATACTCCTATTAAATCCAATTTATTCTAATACATTTTTTCTGCATTGGTAAAAAGTGAACATCTACCTGTGGAGCTAAGATATGAGCTGAGAAAAAATTTAAAATTTCATGCAAAGAGAATCTGTCCTGCTGTTCAGTACGCAGTGTACTGATGGAGCTTGTAAGACCAGGTTTAGGCTGGCACAACACTTAAAAAGGAAGAAAATTAGATAAATTGCATTAAAGCACAGTCTGGCAGGAGACGTACCACATATGTTGAGGAAAAAACTGATAATAAAAATAGGTTAGTTTCTCTTACAGGATTAAGATCATGTAAACGGATGATCTCAATGGGGCAAACAGAATATTTTCAATAAAATATGTGGAGGTCTTAAAAGGGCAATGAATGCATGATGGCTTTTAATCCATTTCAAAGACAAGGACAATTTTTCTTTATAGAAATGCTTTTGCATGCAGTGTTGTTGGGCATGTGGTCATTATTTTATCAACTGATCTAGAAGCTACAAAGCAGGAATAAAGTTGGTAGTTCTATGCAATTTTAGGTGATCTGCTCCTTCTGATTGATTAACTTCTGTGTTTCCTGCAATAGCAGGAGGCATGCAAGATTTCTTTTGAGTGATATGAAAACCAAGTTTGACTGTTAACTGTAAAACATTTGTTTTCTGAGGTTTTATTAACTAATAAAGGGTTGGTAAAATGTCTTTAAATAGGTCCCCTTACATCACCTACATCTGAGTAAAATGTTGCACACAAACAGGATGTCGACCAAATGGAATGCAGCTCTTGTTAATGCACATGCTTGTTGTATTTCATGTAATAATCTCCCTGCTTTTATGATTTATAATAGCTGGGCATGTGTGTGCATCTGTGCATTTCCCGGATCTTCAATTCATTCCCCAGTGGACAATGTGTTTTTATGTCGGTCAAAAGTGGGTTTCAAATATACGTTGCTTACATAAGACTGTAGGTTTACAGCCAAGCTCCAAGAGGTCATTTTCTAAAGAATGTTGCATAAACATAATGCACACCCTCTACACAACATAGTATTATACAGTACCATACCTTCGGTCGGCGAATTCTTCAGCCCAGCTCCGATCAGTCCTGGAACAGCAGGTCATTCCTGGTTACACAATCAACTTAAATAATGTTGGTAACTATTATTATTTAAACATTTTTTATCAATTTGGAAATTGTGTTTCAAAATTCTACTGAAACAATGAACCTGCACCATGGATCAAGGAGCTGAACATTATTGCATGAATGTCAACATTTTTTTGTTACAATCCTAACTGAAATGAAGTACAATGTTCCCCATCTTCAACATTTACACTTGGAGCACAACTGAATAAAGTTTAGAGAGTCTCATTAGTTTTAAGGCCTTTAAAACTGATAAAATACCAGATAATTTCACTAAATTTGGGAGAACAGTGAATATTTACACCAAATGCAAGCAATCAAATATCTGTTGAGATAAAAGTTAAAATGTCCAAGTCACTGTGCTGCAACAGGGGAGAGTCAATAGAAAATGCTTTGTTCACAGGATGTGTGGAAGATTTGGCAGGGATTTATTGTTGAGACAATTTATTTTACAGGGGGGATGCATCATCGTTTGCATACAGATGGTTAGAAGACACAAGGCTTAGGTTAGATACACAACCATAGTTTATTATGTCATCACTTACACAGGCTGAAGTGTCAGCGAAACCTACTCAAAGATGGCGAACAAATCAAGTAACTCAATAAAAACAAGATGCTGTAAAATTTACACAAATCTTATTGATGACCTGAACTTTCTCGCTACAATACAAAGAGGCAGAAACTGGCTGATTTTCAGAGGGGGTGGGGGAAAAAAGGTCCAAATGGACTGAAATCAGTCTACCTCTAACATAGCCTACCCCTTTTCAGGTTGCCTGAATCTAGCAGTCCTTCAAATTTATGAATGTCTTGTTTCAATGGAGCACCTAATACACGTGTAATGCTGGGATGTGGTTGTGCATTTCTTCAAAAATTACGCTGAATCTGCCGGTTATGTTCAGTTATATTTAAAGATTTCAAAACTACACTGTGCAGAGAAGAAAGCCACAACCAATTGATCAAACAAATCGTTTTGTCTTGGTTTTTTGCTCTGCTTATGCAACATGAGATGTGCTGGTCCTAGATAACTTGCGCAACAAAATCCATCGTAAAATTCAGAAAACTTCAGGAATGAACAAGCAGCCGAAGTTCATCGTTGTATTCCACTACAAGCAGTACAATGTCGGAGATTAAATCTTGTTGTCCAATAAGGCTAATCCTTCGAAGTCCTTCCGAAAGAAGCACTGATTGCTCAGTGCTTCTCATTTTTATGTCCATTGAGTTCAAGAAGAAGCATTCAGTTTTCAAAAGATTAACTGCAGTCCAGAATAAAGGATGTCTCTATTTACAGAAAGGTCCTTTTGTGTTGCTCTCTTCTCCTCCTACGATCCACCAGACCAGAATAGTGGGTTAACCTGTGTCAGGACGAAACAGTCACAAAACAAAATCAGGGCCATGAAAGTAACAGCAGTATGAAAAGATCTTCTGACAAGCTCGCCTCCCAAAAAACCTGCACTAATACTTACCACCACTTTTCTATAAAAAAGGGCATGTCCTTTTGAATCAAAGCTGGTAGTACCAGTAAGACATATTAGACATATTAGAAGGCAATCCTAGAGGTACTGGATGAAAACATCTTTGGTTTGTTTATGCAACGAAGACTATTTTGTTAATCATAAGGTTCATACTAACGGTCTGATTTAATAGTCACCCAACAGATTTGGAATAAAAATTTGGGCAAACTTCTTGCGGTGACTCATTATGACAGAGCGGTAGACAACTGTCATATCCAAATGTCTAAGTTTGGAAAATACCTGCCCAATGCAATCATATCAGCCGAATACATCTGCAGAATGTCTCTCCCGGTGTTTTACGGTGTTCGGTATAAAGCATGCTCCCGAGCTGGGTCTGCACTTGTAGCTCTAGTCCTCCACACGGACGTAGATCGTTGCTGTCAGATACTCTGAAGACCTCCGTTCTCCTTGAGATTAAATTGCCTGTCATGAAGCTCGGTGGCTGAGTGGCAGCTCCTCTGCTCTTCTAAAAGTACATTCTGGTAAAAGACTCTTGAGGAACATAACATAACAACCTTCATAACAACGTCCGCTATCGATTCCAACCGGCTGTCAGTTGACAAGTCGGTTTGACAGGTTGAGGGAAGCCATCACCGGACCTGTAAGGCCTCATTATCGATGCCAAACTTCTAATAGGAAACATACAGCTGCAGTTTGGCAGCCTGATAACATGTAGATTAATTCACAATAAGAGGATCAACATGACTGTGCACAAGATTGTATTAATCATCCTCAATTTCCAAGACGAACAGAATAAACCTGCATAATTTTATGAAATGCAATATTATGAGTTTCCGAACACTCTGGAAGACGCTGTATTTGTGTGATTGCCGAACATGCGGCCAAGAATTGTTCTCTTTTCAGTCATTCACATTCAAATTTCTCACTGTGATTAATGGGATACTAATTTGAGAATAATTTCTGGCTGAAAAGACCAAGAGCAAAGCTGCTTCTTGTCAGAAGGGGAAAAATTTCCCAAGTGATGGATCTATACTCTCTCAGTCCAGGAGCAGGATGATGAATCATTGACAGTATTTGGGTGATTGAAACAATGCTAAAAATACTGTAAGGAAAAACTAAGTCTTCCCGAGGTGTTGCATTTGTTTAATTGGAGGCTGACAAGTGCTAATTTAACTGGCAAAGCATTAATTTCCACTCAGCCTGAAGTGAGGTTGGCTCAAAGATTAAACGCAGCAGATGCAGGGCTTGTGTTTGTCTAATTCAGCTGTGCAATTGGCACACTGCTGTGTCCTTCTCAGCAATATGTTTTGTGTTATAATTACCATGACTCAGTTTTTCATCATATGGCCTATTCATTATGTACTCCATAAGTTCATGATGTGTGAATGTGTCTATGAAATAAACAAAGGAAGCACAGTCATTGCAGTCCTTCCGTTTAGAATGTTTATGATGGGCAAATTTCTGCCTTAACTTTTGAACTTCTGGAAGGAAATCTTTGAGCGAGGTTTTGCACAGTAGGAGCATATAAGAGTAAAGGTGAGCTTGTCATTTGTTTTTCATAAACATGGCTAACTACAATAAATACCGGAATACTAAACACAAAAAAAAACAAGAGGCAACCATGAGAATTGTTTGCTTCTATCAAAGATATGAAAAGGCATAAGCTCTGTTTCCGTCATGTGTGTTGGAGCAGGGACACAATGAAAAGCTGCAAAGCTGCAGGCCTTGTGGGACTGAATTGAATAGACCTGCTTAACTGTAGTTAATCCACAGAATACAAATAATCTAGCTTTAATCTTTCTTACCATCTCTGTGATCTCATCTTTCACAAATTTGCTTCTGTCTGTGTTGCTCCATGGCTTTATCTAGACAAATAAAGCTAGATTTTTGGTGGAATTGCATGAAGCAAATCCCACGGCAGCTGAGGCAATTCAAGGTTATTTAAGATTTATGGCTCACATGCTGAGAGAATTCTCAGATCCTGTGCGCCTACCAAGGTTTGTTTATACCGCTTATCAAAAATAAAAGTGCTGAATATTATTGATTGAATGCCATTGTTGAAACCTCCAAAGTTTTTCCAGTGTTTTCACCATCTGCCACTTAAGCTACCATATAGTAAATTGAGCCTTGGTTTTCCTGTGAGATCATGCACTGGTAGCAAACCTATGAAAGTGAGTCTTTTAAAACAGATGGTGTCATTATTGCATTATTACATACTGGAATCCGCATTTATCTCAGAAGGTTAGACTAGATAATTAGTTAAGAAAGAGCTTTGAAGAAGACAAAATATTTTAGTGCAGGCTGAAGGCTAAGCTAGCTTTATGAACAAATGCTGATATCATTAGTTTGCTAACTTTTGAATCTTTGTTCAGGCCTTTTTTAATGTAAAACATATAATGGTACAATGGAAGAGGCCATAAATTATTCAAGACTACACCTAATTTGTTATGGCTTAAAGGTATGAAAGGGATACAGAGGCAGAAAACTGGTTCCATCACATTTTCTTGAATAGTCTGAATCTTGAACAGACAAGGTTTAATTGGTTCCTGAAATCTGTATTTCTCTACAATCTTACACTGAATAATTTGGAGGACTCAAGGCAGGGCTTAATTTGTGCCGGATCAAGCCGGATCCCGATCCGGTACCTCCGCGGTTGACCTGTCTTATCGGATCCGCCCCTGTAAATAAAATTTTATGAATTGACAAATGTTTTACATTTAGAAATATCTGTTGTTTTTTTTGTAGTTTTTTTTTTACTGTATCCTCATTGAGACTACACCAAAATATCTTAATTTAGATGCATTCTACAGTGAATTTAGGCAACGTGAGACAGAAAATCATACCGGCGGATCAAACGTGCCGAGAAAAACAGGGGCCTGTACTATGAAGGCGGATTTTCTCTTATTGACGTAACTTTAGGGTTAACCCAGTATTTTCCGTCCTACGATGCTGGTTCACTTCTGATTGGGGTAGGCTATAACTTATGCTGGACGCCTAACTTGGTCCGGGCCAGGTTATACTGGATAAGAGATCAGAGAGAAGTGCC